>BSBK01009429.1:132500-252455 GCA_027943335.1 Chamaecyparis obtusa | reverse complement strand
GTTAATAGTGGCTTTAGAAAGTGGTTTTATGCCTTATTAGTTAACCCATTCCATCTACCCATGGGTTAGGGTTATTTTCACCTTATAAATAGCCTAAAATTGACTTGTTGACCCTTTTAAAAATTCATGTGCAACCTTGAACGAAATTGCAACTTGCTTGATAGGACCTAATTAATGAGGTTTGTGGGGGTAGGTTTTAGAGGCCTTTTTAGAGGAATTTTGGCAAAGGATAGGGTATTCACCCATTCTCCATCTTTGGAGAGTTCCTGAAAGTTAGAAGAAAAAGCTTGGAGTTTGGAATAGAGCTCAACAATCCTTCCATTAGCATTGGGCTTGAGGTGGGAAATCTTGCTCTCATATGGTTTTAGAAGTTGTATGTGTTTTTGTGTTGATGTTTTTAGCTTCCCATGGTTGGTCATGGAGGAAGCTTGCATTGTTTCATGTTGTGTTTTAGCTCCCCATGGTTGGTCATGGTGAGAGCAAGCATGCAATGTATTTTTTCTATGTAATTGGATTTTGGGTTGTATCTCTTGGATTCACTCACCCTTGGGAGGGAAGAGAAATCAAGAGGGGGTGTGGAAATGGAGGCAACTCCATGTGTAGAGTCTCCTCCATGTGTGAGGAAAGATGAACTTGGGTGAGTGATTTTCCCCAAGAAACCTTGCATTTAGCCCGTGTGGCAATGGGGGTATAAGGAGGGAAGATTGGCCATGAGAGCCTTGTATGAAATTCAGTTATATGGGTCCATGTGTGGCCTTGTTCTTGTATTGCAATGGTTGTCTCCATGGGTTGTCCACCCACACCCCATAAAGGATATTCATGGAATTCCTTAGTTTCACCTTGAGGGATTTTGGGTTTTTTCATGTGTTTATGTTCTTGTTGTGTTTTGTGTGTGAGTGTTTGTTTCCCGTTCATTGTGGTTTCCCCAAGCTCGGGGGTGGCCTCATGAGAGGCCTAGGATGGGAGGTGAGCATCCCATGGTTCCTATCCTTTTTGTTCATGGCAGGTATTGAAGTCAAGATTCAAATGAATGAAGCTTGATGGAGTTCAATTCCTTGGTTATGCTTGTTTGAAGAAACCATCCTTTGATTTTGGAGCATTTTGTTAAACATATATTGTAAGGATACGGGGAAAGTAAACTTGATGTTTGTATTTATCATCCATTGTAAATTGAGTAGCATATGTATTGGAGCAAAGATGTGTAATCACTTGATATGTATTCTCCTTTCCTTACGAAGTTGCAATGGTATTGTTGAAATAGTATGATCAAAGTTATCTCTCTCCCTTGAATGTAAAGAAAGATGATTTATGAGGTGTTCTTGGTTATTCCAAAGAGAAGAAAGTTCCAATTCAATGAAAATATGTTGTGAAGATTATTGTATGCATTTGATTATAGTATTGCAATCAAAAGGAAATTATCTCCTCTGTTAAATCACTTCAATTGATATTGATAATTTGATATTTTAGATGGTTGTAGAAATGAGAGAATACTTTGTATTTGGATTTTGTATGGAAGAGAGAAATTTTATGTTAATCATATGCTATGCACCTAAACAAAACATTCAAAAGAATTAAACCATGTGGGAATGTAGAGAAAACACTATCTTATCAAGATGGTTATATTAAAATGAGCATGTAAGCTTCAAAATGTATCTATATTAGATGATCAAATTAAACTATAATTAACCATGTAGTTAACAATCCTATTAAGACCGTTGGTATCTAAATGTTTATAGAATACAATTGATCTATGATAAAAATTTTATTCATCATACTATGGAGGATGTATTGGAAACAAAAAAGAAATAACAATGCAAAAAAAAAATAGCACTCTTAAGAAAATTTGAGAGAGCAAAATGCTCTCTGAATTTTGTATGAGATAAAAATCCCATACAAAATCCTTACACAGTCAATAAAAAAATATTAAAACTTGCCACCTTTACTCATAAATCAAATTTTATAATCAGACTTTGACCTCCCGATAACTTATTTACTCCATCTCTTGAAAATGGCGCATGGGAAGAGGCAAGTCTTTAAGAGTAGTTGAGCTTTCACTTTGGCAAATTAAAGAGGTAGCTTATATGTCTACTCATCTTGGGCGCATGGCTGGAAGCACTTTCCTTAGCATTAATGTTTGACAGCAATTTAAACATTGCTAGCTCCTAAAAATCTTAGAATTGGCGCATGTTTTGGTAGGAAGATATTTTGCATATTATAGTTTTAGTCATGGGTTCTAGACACTTTATGAGGTGTCGTAAACTTGCAGCTTTGTCTTTATTTATCCCATGCCTTGCGCAGGTTTTTAGATGACTTTGCCCACCTCAAAACCAGCGCATGATAGGACTTTGTCCTTTCTCATGCCATGTAGTAAGTCTAGCTAGTTAGTAGGGTAGGTTAGTGAGTTAGTGGGATAGTTAGTAGGATAGTAAGTAGTTTTAAGATGTAGTTAAGAATGTTAATTTAGTTTAGGATCTTGTTTTACGTAAATTTCAGTTTGTTATTATATTTTTTTTAGCATTGATTTAAATATATGTTTTGAGATTTAAAAAGCCTAGCTTTAGTTATAGTTAGTTAGTATGTTAGTTTTGTGAGTAACTAATGCTTAGTAATAACTAATAAGGTGTTTATTAAACTATGTTTTTATGAGGGGATAGTTATCATTTTAATAGCATGCTAATGAATTTAGCATGTTTATAACATTAAGAGATATAGTAAAAGTATATTAAATAAATTAATAAATATATTAATATATTATAATTATCAAACAACCTACATATAATTTTAATTATAAACCATGGTTATATTTATCTTTAACTAATGATACCTTAAAAAGTATTGATTGGTTAAAAGTACATTGATTAAATGGGTACGTTGTAATTATTAATCGAATTAGTTTATATTCTATCAAAAACGGAGATTGATGTAAACGACTATTTAAATTTATATTCAATATTTTTCACAAGTTGTCAATCTAATCATCATAATCAAATTGGTCTTGTTATTAACAAAATTGGAAAAGGGATTAACCTATTTATCTAATAACGTTAACCATAAACATTCTATTTCTCTTAGGTAACCTAAGTTTGTTAGACTGTCGATCGACGAAATTGATCAACGAACTTCTTATTGAAAATTTCTTCTAGCATCCTTTGGTAAATTTAACAACCTTGTTGGGGTGTGACCACCTGTTTCTTTTGAGATGTTGACATTTACACTTGTCCCGCATCGTAAACGTGGAACTTTTACCCTTCTAAAAAAAAATTGTTGGTTGTGTTTTGACCCGAACTTTTGGGCATCACATATATATATATATATATATATATATATATATATATATATATATATATATATATATATATATATATATATATATGTATGTATATATATATATATATTTCTAAATCTTTTATTTATTTTTTAAATTATTTAAATGAACTAATTTCTTGATAGATTCCATAGCTCATTTATATAGTTCAAATTCAATAGGTAAACAAATTACATAATTAAAAAGTCTAATAAACTATATTGATAGATGATAGAAAACAATAGTAAATAAAATTCAAATTTAATATCATAGAAGGAATGAGCATTCAGATAAAATTAATTTAATTGGTATAGTTATTTAGGACATTTAGAGAGAAAAACTATTTTTGGGCCAAGATACACACAAACATCCATAAATATCTATGATATGTCGATTTATTGAGCCTTTGCTAAAAAATAATTTAATTGTCTTGTTGTTTCACTATGTATATTTGTATGCCTTCTTTTTCCTAAAATTACCCAAAAATTACTAACCTTCATCAATTTGGAGTTATATCAACTTTATTTATATGCAAATAAGTTTCAACACTTATTATGTCTCATATGTTTTTTTTGTCTTTTTATCCAATGCATACTTCATAACCCCCTTATGTTTATGTCAACTAGTCCACACTTACCAATACTCTTATGTAATTTATTAGCTATCCTATAACTATTTTTCTCAAAATATTTAATATATTATAAATTATTTTTCTAGAGATTAGATGTACAATATTTTTTAATTATTATTTTGATGACTATTGTAGATCTCTAGCAATTTATGCATAATTTATTATTTTTCAATAATGTTAAGAATAGCCAAAACCTCTTTAAAGTTATATGAGTTTGTTTATCACTTTCTATCTATTAGCTAATATATACTCTATATTTAAAATATGCTGAGACGCATCGAGGCGTTGAATTTTTTCAACTTTAATTTTTCTCTATATTAAAGGTGAATGCTGAAAAAATTCAACGCCTTGATGCATCTCGGCATATTTTAAATATAGAGTATATATTAGCTAGTAGCAGCCACAATGTGTGTAACACGTTGAGTAATTTAATTTGATTAGGGTTAACATTTAGCATTACAATTTATATCATGGTCAGGGTTAGGGTTTAGTATTAAGGTTAGGTTTCTAGTCATGGTTATGAGTAGTATTATGGTTAGGTTTAGGGTTTGGATTATAATTATAATAAATTTCAGGTTAGTAATAGAATTTTGATCAGTGTTAAGGGCTGCATTAGAATTATTATTATGGTTAGGATTAGAATTATAATTAGGTTAAGGGTAAAAATTTAGATTTGGTCAGGGCTATGGTTTGGGTTAGGATTAGGGTCAAGGTTAGGATTAAGGTTAAGATTAGTATTATGGTTAGGATTTGGTTTATGTTTATGATTATGGTTAGGGTTTAGAATTACACTTAGGGTTAATGTTAGGGTTAGGGTTTTCTATTAATATTTAGTATTATAAGTTGAATAAATTAATATAATTAGGGTTAGGGTTAGAATTTAGAGTTATAATTTATATCATGGTTAGGGTTACCATTAGGGGTACAATTTATATAATGGTTCTAGGGTTAGATTTATTTAATTTTATTAAAGTTGAATGATGAAAAAATTAAATGCCTTGATACATCTCAGCGTATTTTATATATAGGTTATATATTTGCTAGTAGGAGGCACACATAACACATTGAATAAATTAATCTAATTAGGGTTATGATTATGATTATCATTCAAGGTTAGGGTTTATATCATGGTTATAATTTATATTATGGTTAGGGTTAGCATTAGGTTTAGAGTTTGGTTAAGGTTCATTATTACAATTGAGGTTAGTGTTAGTGTTAGGATTAGATTTTAGGATTCAGGTTAGAGTAAGGATTAAAGTTAGGGTCTTGATTAGAATGGGTTTAGGTTATGGTTAGGGTCTTGATTAGACTTAGGGTTAAGGATTAGGATCATTGTCAAGCTTGAGGTTAAAATCATAGTCAATATAATAGTTAGAGTTAGGATTTAGGATTAGGATCAAGGTTAGGATTTATAATTAGGATTATGGTTAGGTTTAGGGTTTATATCATGATTAGAATTAGGGTTCGGATTAGGATTTTGATTAGGGTAAGGTTTTGGGGTTAGGGTTATGAAAAGGGTTTAGCTTTATCCCATGGATAGGACTAGGTTTGGGTTCATGGTTTGGGTTTAGGATTTGGGTTATAGTCTCATTTAGGATTAGGATTATGATTGGGCTAAGGTTTTACATGATGGTTAGTATTATCATTAGGGTAATGATTTAGGGCTAGGGTTAGGATTAGACTTTAGGGTTGATTATCCTTATGGTTAGGGTTTACATCATGGTTAATATTATGGTAATAGTTTGGGTTTTAATTAGATTTAGAGTTGATATTAAGGGTTAGAATTAGGGTTTAGAGTTTGAGATTAGGATTATTTTTATGTCTAGCATTATGGTTTACATCATGGCCATTGTTATTGTTAGGGTTAGGATCATGAAATAGTAATTAGTATTAATTTTAGGGTTTATGATTAGGATTATAATTTAGGATTTAGGATTAGGATTATAGTTTGAATTATGGTTATCCTTAGGGTTTATATCATGGTTAGAATTAGGGTTGGGGTTTTAATTAGGATAAGGGTTTATGGTTACAATTAGGAAGAGAGTTTAGTTTTATACCATGATTAGGGTTAGGGTTGAGTTTAGGATTTTTAGGTTATGATCTTGTTTAAGATTGTGATTATGGTAATGGTTAGGGTTTTATACATCAGTATTATTTTTAGTGTTAGGGTTTAGGGTTTAAGATTAGGATTATGGCTAGTTTTACTTGGTTTATTTAATGGTTGGAATTATTGTATGCAATTAAGGTTAGTATTAGGCACCTAATTAAACTATAGCCAACTCTAGTTAAACATGAAAACATACATGATTTAGAACATCCACCTATTATAGAAACTATATTTTTGATATTTTTATTATTATAAATAATATTATATTTTTTGGTTGGATGTAGTGGATATATTTAAAAATAATTTATATAATTTAATTTTTCCTTTTTTTAAGTTATATTATCAACCTAGAAACAATAATATATTTAAATATTTATGCATGCTTCAATTTTATTTTCAATAAATAAATCAAGCGATTGTTTCCAACTAATTGTGGCCTATTACAGAATATTTTTTTCCCTTTCATTTGATTTTACTTTTTGATGATAATGATTTGTTATATTGGAAACCTCAACAATAATATATTTAAATATTTACTCATGGTTATTGTGTGTGTGAATTTTGTACCTAGTTGTAGACACAACACTTCAGTAAAACATTAGAGGTTAGCAAAAAATCAAAATCATGCAGTGAAATGGAAACTAATCTAACTAGGCAATTTACTACCTTCTAGTAGGTGTGAGTATGATATTCTCAGATTGGACCGAGATCAGTGACCTTGACGACACCTAAATGAAGGATTTGAATGCAGAATCTAGATATGAGATGAATGCAAATTAATCTATATTTTTGGATTTTCTATGCAATAAGATGAAATAAATTGATATGAATCTATTCTATATGAGAAAATGATATGACATGCAATTAATCTAACAATGATATGCTAAATGATATGAATGCTTAAAACAATGAAAATCTCACAACAACTTTTATTTGCAAAGATTGACTCTTCGATCACCAATTTGTCAGCGTGAGGATGCAATTCGTGGATGGATCCAAAATGAAGAGTTGAGGCCTTAATTTATAGAAATCTAGGACTTTGGAGGTGCATGGAAAAAGCCATAAATCACTCTTGATAAACTCAGGTTGATTTTTGAGTTATCAAGAATTTAGAGATAGATTAACTCACAAAATCATGCAAATCAGAAGTTGAGATCAACTTTCAACTCAAAAGAGAGTTGAGTTTATTTTTAAAACAACTTGAATTGATTTTTTGATTTAAAGTTTAACTATTTTTTGGATGTGCATAATTAATTATGAATTAATTAAATAAATAAAGTGATTTATCCTCAACTTTAACTAATTTTAAAAATATAACAACTGATTTATGGGTTAATCAATTATTAAATCAAACTTTTATTCAAAAACTATATTATTAAATTTGACAATTGACATTAATTAATTAAATAAGAATTTAATCAATTAGTCATAGGATATTTGATTTGTTGTCAAAATGAAATAATACAATTTAGGAATAAATATAATTAAATCCAATTAAATAATTAAGTGGCAGTATTAAATCTAATTAATTAAATATTTAGAATATTCAATTAATCAAACTTTAGGATAAATAAGATTTATTGCCAAATAATCATTAAATTAAAGATAATTAGGATAAATAGGAATAAGGAATATTCCCCGATGCAGAATTTAGGATAATCAATTAAGATTCGATAATGTGCCGATGTGCCTTAGGTTAGGACTTTGATGTCGATTTCATTCGATGTGTCGTTACAGGAGGTTAATGAACTTATAACCCATTTTTGGGGTATTACATTTTTCCCCTCTTTGAATTGCTGTGCGAAGCATAGTGGTTCAAAGACAGTCTGTGTATGATGTTGAAACTGATGTTTGAAATTGAAATTGATATGAAGTAGAAATTGATTGAAATTGATATGAAGATAATAGGTCCTGAATGACCAAAGATAATGTTAACTATAACAGCAATGAACCGATGATTGCGAAAAAGTGTCAAAATGCCTGATTCTGAACCTTATGATTGCGAAGAAGTGAGTGATCGATTCCAGACCCGATTGTCGATAAGAATCACATTGGTATCACATTTGAACCCTTTAGTTATGAAGAACCAAGGAAATAACACTACTGAACCGATGGTTACGAAAAACTAATACAATTTACAAGATTAAGAGAATACCAGATTGATATGGATCTCGATGAATCTGATATGCCCCAAGTGATGATTGATTTGCCTCAAGAGATGAGGTCTTTTTGATGAATCATGTGTAATACCATGCCCCCTTCAGGATTAAAATTGAAATCTGAAAAGAAAAGTCAGTGTTGATAGTTTAGAAGCATGTTAATTGATTTGAGAAGTGGTTAAACATGTTTGAGAATGCATTCTGAATCATTTAGAGGTCCTGGAGACCAAGTTTGACTAGGTTTGACCATGAGTTGACCATGGTTAACCAAGTTGAAATTTTGATAGTTTGATGTAAGATAATCAGTTAAGTTGAATTTTGGATTTCTTTGATGATTGAAGGTCGATTATGCAAGCAGTTAATAAGATAAATGATCTTAGATTTCAATTTTGATCCCGAAAAAGGATTCCACTTGCTATTTCATTGGATGGACCTTCATGTGAGATTCAACTCTTGTTAGATTCAAAGATGTGATTGAAGAATCATTTAAGCATTGAAGTTTATGTAGCCATTTGTGAGATCATGCAAACATGCAAAATGAAATGCAGAATGAAATGCAAACCTAGGACCTAGGACCTAGTCACTGATCATGTGTCGGTCATTCTCATCATTGAATTTTTAGGTAACTGGATAAATCAATACAATGTCCACTACTTATGAAACCATAGACATATGAATATCGATTTGTATGCACAAGAATCAATACAACGCCCACTGGCTAGACAACCATGGACATATGAATATTGATTTTTTTTTCAGAATGTTGGATTAGATATAAGCACCAAGGCACAAGTGCTAGGATGACCTGAATATCATGTCCATTTTGATATAGAAATTTGTATAAGCATCTAAAAATAGATGTTGTGATGACTAGAATATGCCTTGTAGAACAAACACATCAAGCAGTCAAGAGATCATTCTAAATCCAATGTGAATTACCTGTAGTGACCCTTTATCACTCACATCCTTAGGTAAGATCGCATTTCACAATAGGAGGAAGAACTCACTCAAAAAAGACAATAGTTGGATCAAAATTTCTTGAATTTTCTGGGTATCAATGGTTGAGGTACGCATGACCATCCAATTTGAGATAGAGGCTCTTACAATCGGACACCATTTCAATCCAAAATTTCCAAAGTTGTTAGATTTTCACATACAAGAAGAAAACAAAGAAAAGATTATGCCCCCAGTCATCGCTCTCTAAATCCTGTAAAGGACATCATCGAAGAGATCGAGTGGACACAATATGCAAAAATCTCAATGTGAATCAGTAAGCATACAAGGAGATAAAAGCATGTAAAAGCATAGATTGTTTTCAGTTTGATGTTTGATTGCGTTGTTGTAGATGCAAAATCCTTTTTGGAGACAAAATAGACTAATTGAATCGGATGAAGCTTCAAAGGACTCTGGCTGGATATGAATCATCTAAGATGTATTGGAGGCCATAAGATATGACATTGATTGCCCCCAAGTTTGGACATTGATAGGACATAGACGCTTTAGCTGATTGGTGTACATACCGACTTATTGAAAATAGGAAAGCAGGTTCAAACCGGGAAATATGTACAAACTAAAGCAAGATTGAAAGCTGGGAAAGACCAAGATTGCACTGATAGATGGAGCATTTTGAACAAGTGGTGCATGTTTGCTAGGTTTTCACCATCTTGGTAGAGATTCTATTTTTGCTACCAAGGCACCTATTTCCAGGTTTTCACCAAGGTACTTTTTCTTTTTCTCATTTTTTTGTATTTTTCATTTTTCCAATTTTTTTAATTTTTTTTGATATTTTTTTACTTTTTTTTGTGAATCATCAAGGCACCCATTGCTAGGTTTTCACCAAGATGTTCATTTTTTCATGACTTTTTCTGATTTTTATAATTTTTTCAGGACATTTTACCATAGAATGAATGCCTTAGGCATAGAATTTCTTCAGATGGAGAATGTTGATTGGTTCTCAGAGCTATTCTCCTTCAATCATTGAGAGTTGATAGGCACTAGAGCCAAAAGTAGCAGTGATAACAAAGGGACCCAACCAGTTGGGTTCAAACTTCCCCTTGCGCTCTCTATGTGATTGATTTTTAGGATTCTCTCTCAAGAATAGATCACCAACCTAAAATTCTCTATGTCTGACTTTCTTGTTGTAGCCTCTAGACATTCTTTTTTGATATACTCTGAGATGATCATACACTTCTTGTCTATGCTCATCTAGTTGTTCAAGTTCTTGCAACCTAGACACTCTGTAGTCATCATCAGTTACTAGACCATGCATTTTGATTCTTAGTGATGATATTTAAACCTCAATAGGCAGTACCGCTTTAGCCCCATAAACTAAAGTGAATGGAGTAGCCCTAGTGGGCATTCTAATACTTGTTCTGTAGGCCCAGAGAGCTAGATTGATCATGAGATGCCAGTCTCTTCCTATTTTATTAACTATACTGTGTAAGATTTTCAATAGATTCTTGTTAGAAGCCTGTGCTTGTCCATTCCTTTGAGGATAGTAGATAGATGACCAATGTTGTGTAATCTTGAATTTAGCACATAAATCATCTAGATCTTTATTCTTGAATTGTCTACCATTATCTGTGATTATGGAATGAGGTATCCCATATCCACATATGATATAGTTCAATATGAACATAGATATTTGTTTTCCAGTTGCTTGTGTCAAAGGGACTGCTTCTACCCATTTTGTAAAATAATCTGTTGCTGTGATTATATGGGTATGTCCATTAGAAGAATGAGGATGTATAGCTCCTATAAGATCAAAGGCCCATTGATGAAAAGGCCATTGTGTAGTAAAGGGAATTAGATCTCTCCCTAAAACATGAATTAAGCTGCCATGTACTTGGCAATTTTGACAATTCTTAGCAAACTTGATAGACTCTTTCTCCATTTCAGGCCAATAGTACCCAACCCTAATAAATTTTTGAGCTAGTGTTAAACCATTCGAGTGTGACCCACAAATGCCATCATGGACTTCCTCTAACACACATTGAGACTCTTCCCATTCTAAACATCTAAGTAGCATACCATCTAGACCTCGTTTGTACAGATCATGGCCAATGATGACATATCGGGAGGCATTGTGGATAAGAGATCTCTTTTCATGGTGGTTGAAGGTATTGGGAATGATTTGGTCTTTGAGATAGGAGAATAGGTTTTTATAGCGGGATGAATCATGACCCACAATAGTGCAAATCATACAGGTTTTAGGGGCGTCGTATGCAGGATAAGATAGTGCTTCCACCAGGAACTCATAGCGTAGCTCATGTTCAGGCTGCTGTAATAAAGTAGATAGCGTTGCCATTGCATCGACAGCCTTATTCTCTATTCTAGGTATTTTTTCAAATGTGATAGATATGAAATACTTCTTTAGATCATCTACCATTCTCTTGTATGGAATAAGCCTTTCATCTTTAGTCTGCTTCACATCATTGACTTGATGGATAACAAGTTGAGAGTCTCCATGAATGTGTATCTCTGTTACTCTCCACTCAATTGCTAGTTTCATGCCATTAAGAAGGGCTTCATATTCTGCAATATTGTTTGTGCAAGGGAACTTTAATCTAAATGGTTTAGGTATGGAGTATCCTTGAGGAGGTATAAATAATATGCCTGCTCCTAATCCATTATGTGTATAGGAGCCATCAAAGAATAACTACCATTCTCTAGAAGAAAGAGTCATGATAGAGGAATCTGGAAATTCCATTTGCATTGGTGTATCATCAATCATAGGTGCATCTGCTAATTGATCAGCAATAACCTAGCCTTTAATAGCTTTTCTTTCAATATATTCAATGTCAAATTCACTTAAGAGCATGACCCATTTAGCTAATCTACCTGTGAGGGCAGCCTTGCTTAGTAGGTACTTTAGTGGATCAATCTTAGCTACCAAATGGGTGGTATGTGCCAACATGTAATGTCTTAGTTTATGTGATGCAAAGATCATAGTTAGACAAGCCTTCTCAATTATAAAATAATTCTTTTCATATGCTACCAATGTCCTACTGATATAGTATATAGCTCTTTCCTTTTTGTTCGCATCATGTTGTGCAAGCAATGCCCCCAGTGATGTATCTATAGCAGAGACATATAAGATCAAAGGCTTCCCTGGAATGGGAGGCATCAAGATAGAAGGATTTGATAGATACTTCTTGATATGGTTAAATTTGTTCACACATTCTTCATTCCATGCAAATGTCACACCTTTATGTAATGTTTTTGTAAAAGGCTGTGATATGTCTGCTAGTTGAGATATGAAGCATCTGATAGATTGAACTCTTCCTTGCAATGTCCTCATTTGACTAATGTTTTTGGGAGGTTGCATCTCCATGATAGCCTTTACTTTAGTTGGATCAACTTTAATGCCCTTCTTTGAACTATGTATCCTAAGAGCTTTCTAGAAGTGACACCAAAAGCACACTTCTTAGGATTTAGTCTGAGACTAAATTTTTCCATTTTGTCTAGTATTTTGCTCAAGTCATTTAGATGTTCAGTTCTAATCATAGATTTTGCTAAAGTATCATCAACATAATCCTCCATAGTCCTATGCATCATGTCATGAAAAATAGATGTCATGGCTCTTTGATATGTAGCACCAGCATTTTTAAGCCCAAATGACATGACATTCCAACAGAAGGTACCCCATGCACATGTGAAATTAGTTTTCTCTTGATCCTCTGGGGCAATGTTTATTTGATTATATCCAGAAAAACCATCCATTAAAGAATACATCTCAAAGCTCGTAGTCATGTCCACTATCATATCAATGTTAGGTAGCGGAAAATCATCCTTAGGGCATGCTCTATTTACATATCTAAAGTCTATGCACACTCTGATTGATTTATTGGGTTTTGAAACAAGTACAATATTAGAGATCCATTCTACATAATCACTAACTCAAATAAATCTAGCTTTCAAGAGCTTCTCTAATTTAGCTTTTACCAAGAGTGCAACATGAGGATGCATCTTTCTTAATTTTTGTTTAATTGGTTTTACTCTAGGAGCTATAGATAAATGGTGCATTATAAGATCAAGATCCAACCCTGGCATATCTAAATATTTCCATGCAAAGTTGATCTTCTTTTTTTTGAGGAAGGTTGTAAATTTTTGCTTCTCTTCTTCTGATAAAGATTGTGCTACATGGATCAACTGTGGTTCTTCTGCTATTCCCAAATTGATAGATTGAGTGGGCTTAATTAGAACTGGAGATCTGTCCTGTAAATGACTCAGAAGGACATCAAATATCTCATCCTTAGGAACCTCAGAGAGGTTTTCACTTTTGAATATGTCTTTTATTTTTACTTTTGTAGGTTTTGAGACCACCACAAAGTGGTTTTCACCCTTAGAACTCCTGGTCTTTTTATTCTTATTCTTATTTTTCTGACTAAGATACTTGATGTCCAACTCTGTCATGCTAATGCTCGGTTCACTAATGGAAGTCCTCATAGGCTCAACTGCATTGAGGTAGCAAGCAAGGGCATAGTCATTTGGGAAGGTATAAATACTATGGCTCAGATTTGCAGAGGTTTGATCAAGAAGTTCAGTATGTTGGATAGTCAAAGTGGTGAAAGATTGGGAAAGAGTGTTTACGGATATGGATCTGTCATCATTGGTCCTAACCCAACGCTCAAGTTCAAAGGTGATATTATAAGTTAAGACATTCAATTTGTGAATAGGTTCAATGTCATTATGATAGTCCACTTTAGCCATCAGTGGATCAGACTCGATAATTTCATCATTTCACTCTAGACTTACATTGGGTTTAGGTACATATTGAGGAATAACATCATCATGTTTCTCTGTAATAAGCTCATCTTCTTCTGGAATGGCTCCCCATTCATAGTCATTCGATTCTTCATCTATGCCCCTAGGAAATCTAAGAACATGAGTAAAGTCAAGATGAATACCCCAAGAAGGGTTACCCTCAGATTCTGATTTGAATTCATACTCATGGGAATCTATCTCAGAATAAGTACCACCTTCCTCTTTTTGATTGCCTTCAAGATTAGCTGGTTCTTGTGTTGCAACTATCTCTTTCTCTATAGTAGGTTCTTGTGTTTCTACTACATTAATTCTTTTTATTGGATCATCTTTAGCATCAAGGAGGTCTTTGATTTCTTTAGGCAAATGATCATAAGGAATGAGCTCCTGAGTGGTGTCTGAATCATCACTATCAGATTATTCAGTTATTTCCTTCTTTAGTTGATTTTCTATGGAAGGCTCAATTTGTTCTAGAACATGTGGGGAGTTCTTGCTAAGACATAAAGGTTTCTTCATGTATCCTATACCTGTTGTATTCTTGTTGGCTCGACCATGATGTTCGAGAGGTGACAGAAGACCTTTACCCTATAGTCCTAGAGGTCCTTTTCCTTTATATCCCATCTTAGCTATTAGTTTATCGCCTGGGCCATATGACTTAGAAGGAACCTTCGATACTTTAGAGTCACTAGGTGGGACAACTTGGGATTCAGGTTCATCCTTGTAAAGCCATGCAAGCACAACTTCATCTTCAAATTCTTGTTTAGGTACTTTCTCTACAACAAATTTTCCTTTATATGCCTCAAGAGGTTCCTTAGATTTTGGTTTGAACTATTTTTGAGCTTGCCCATAAGACTTAGGTGAGATAGGGAGAGATGTCAAAGACAAGACTAGCTCTATAGTATATTCTCCCATACCATTTTCTTTGATATTGACCTCTTTTGCAAAGTCTTCCATCTTAGAGGTGGATGCTACATCTGTTTGCTTAGTGGAAGATTATCTGTTATTAGGAACAAGTTTATCCGCATTTGCCTTCAATGCATTGCAAGTTGTTGACACGTCAGTTGGAATGGTTACCTCTACTCTATCACAAGGAAATTTCAAGCATAGCTGGTATGTGGAAGGAATAGCTCTCATCTCATGTATCCAGGGTCTCCCTAGAAGGATGTTGTAAGCCAAAGGTATATCAAGAACTTGACATATAGTATCTCTGATGATAGGACCTATTCTGATAGGCAAGACAATTGTTCCCTTGGAGGATCTTTCTTCTTCATCATATGCTTTGATAGTTATTTTCTTTCTAGGATCAATGGCTATTTCTGAAAATCCCAATTGTGTGATCAAGCTATAAGAACAAATATTCAGACTAGTGCCCCCATCTATCAACACACGTTTGACATGATAGTTTTGGATCAAGACTTCAATATGCAAGGGCTGGTTTTGCAGATGACTCAAGGAGTTATCATCATCCTCTGAAAAGGAGATATACTGTGGAGACGTAAGATGAACAACCATAGCCTATAATCTATCTAAATCAAGGTTATCAGGAACATTGGATCCGAGCAGAGCTTTGTCTAGAATGGCTCTATGAGCTGGAGATATCCAAAGCAACTCAAACATGGAGATTTTTGCATTAGTATGTTGGAGTTGTTGAATGATACTATATGAAGTAGGCCTTGTGTCCTTAGGATTTGAAGATTTAGATGTTTCCCTCTATTTAGAAGCAAAAGATAGATAGAAAGGCACCTTAGGGACATTTGATTGATCTAGGATTTGTCCTTGTAGGTGTGCTTGAGCTTGTGATCGAGTAACTGTGTTCGCTGATTGATTTTCTTTATCTCTTCTTACAATTGTGATGACATTGCAACGCTCAGATAGGCTTGGTTCAACCATATTGATAATAGTATTATTTTTAGATAGGCATAATTGACCTTAGCACCCACATTTGGCTGAGAAGATGAATCTCCTTGGCTATGCTTTGGAAATGGTTCGGTGAATGCTGTGTGATCATTATTGCTTTTAGGATTATCAATTGTGATTTCTCCACTATCAATCTTGTCTTGAATGGTATGCTTCAAGTGTAAACAGTTATTAGTTTTGTGACCTTTACCCCAATGGAAATCATAGAATTCATTCTCTCTCCACCATTTCAGCTTAGGATCAGGATTAGATTGTTAGATCTTAGGCAAAGAGATGATGTTATTAGCCAGCAAAGTTCTCATAGCTGATTCCAAAGATTCTCCAAGAGGAGTGAACTTTCATTTATTATCAGCAGACCAAGATTTGTATTTTGGCTTCTTTTGAGATGATTCAGACACCTTTTGTTCTAAAGCTTTGATGGCTTGAGTACCAATGGTTATATTGAAAGCAAGTGCCTTAGATGGGGCATGGAGATTATCAACAACACCATCTGTGATGATGCCCTTATTCTTGTTCCAATTTTTGTTTTTATCCTTAGAACTAGATTCATACTTGTCCTTTTGAAGTGTGACATCTCCTTTTTTCACAAGTACTTTTTCAATTTTGATTGCATTATCAACCATCTTGTCAAAAGATGTATGATTTTACATTTGTAAAGGGTAGTTGATTTCTGGAACAAGATTGTTGATGAAGATTTCCAGCTTCTTAGTTTTTGGAATAGGCCTAGCATATAGAGATAATTTCTTTCTCCATCTTTTAAGAAATGTCAGGAATGGTTCCCCTGGATATTGTTTGAGATTGTAGATATCAATCATGGTGACTGGATGTTGGTGTTGTAGGAGTATTGCTGATAGAACAATTTGATCAACTCCTCAAAGGTTTTGATTGTAGGAGGCATCCTAGAGAACCAATGAATGGCTTCCCCTCCCAGAGATCGAGGGAAAAGATGCATTAGATAGGTTGGTTTGTGCATGAAATCCATAGATTGAGTACAAAATTCTCTGACATGATCTTGAGGATCAGAGTTTCCATCATACTTATCATATTTTGACATTTCCACCCTTTTAGGGAATGGTGGCATATACAGGTCTTTATCGAATGGAAAAGGACATAGGGCCTCCATGGAGAACTCCTTAGGTTCTTTTTCTTTTTCCATTTTGTTAAGTTTTACTTGCATGGCGTGCATTTGTTTTATCATAGCTAAAATAGGAGTTTCTTCCTCATGTGTAATGATATCTTCCACATTAAAATTGGGAGGAAGTTTAGCTCCTTGATGAGCTAATTGTAAAAAGTATGTTTTTCTATCTTCTTTCAAGAAATGCTTCATCATTCTTTTGAAGTCATCGTCATTTTGATGCCTAGCAATTTCTTCAGGTGTGGGTTCCTGATCTGCACCATGTTGAGATTGAGCTCTTTGAGAGCCATGGTTTGTCCCTGCTTGAGACATGGTAGGAGTTTTAAGACTCCCTGGGATAGATCAAGGAGGAGTTTGTTGATTACCTCCGTGAGTTGATGGAGGGGATATGTATTCAGTTTTTAATCGAAAGTTGCCAAGATCGTCGTCTTCGTAAAGACTAGAATTGTAGAGTTGCTCAAGAGTTGGACCTTGGATAGTGGTTATAGGTAAGGTATGGGATGCTTCTCCAGATTTCTTGTGAGAGGAAGCTCTAGTTTCCACCATTAACCTTGGGTGAAATAAAAGAATATGATGAAGACAACTGAAGAAAGATCTGATTCAAGAAGATCAAATGACACAACCTTGTCAAGGTTTGATTGATTGAAGCTTAGATTAGACATAAATGAAGGAGACTATGTCTTGGATGTATGGGTAGATGCCCAAAAGATAGCGGACATGAATTCACAACACTTAGCCATTTTGAAGATAGATTGAAAATTGATAGTTATGACAAGGTTTTGACACAAGATGAAAAGGACTCAAATCGATTAAATAGAAGGCTAAATTAGATTCAAAAAGTCACTTTAGGAAAATGATTGGATTCTCAGTAGTTCTTTCTCTATTCCTGACACAGTGATTTATTTGACAGATTCTAGAAATAGGCTGTAAAAGCTGGGTCTCTGACAATTCTGACAACTTTTTGGCAAATTTTTCAAAATTTCTCAAACGACGTTCTGCAGGCTTGTACGACAGTGGGTAGGCTATGAAACAATAATTGACAAACTCGTATGATAGTTGTAAAACTCACACAATAGTTGATAGTAGGATTTTTGACTTTTTTGAATTGACTGGTAGCAAAACTCGTACGACAATATACCAGCTACCATACGACAATTTGGGGGTAATGAAATGACACTTTCCAAAAGTTGTATGACTTTCTGACTTTACAAGATGACTTTTGACTCTAGAAAGGTGTTTGGCATTAGATTTTGTAATTTTTTAGATTTTCAGTTTCAGATTGTTCACAAAATTGTCTGTTTAGATTTGAAGATTGTATCAGATTGATTCATTCTTAGTAACCAGATAGATAAGCAGGCACGCAAAATAGCAAGCAAGTGATTTCAAGCACGTCTGAAAACAATGAACAAGGGACAAAGCAACCTTGTGCATGAACAACCAAGTGACTAAATGTGCTAATCCCTAGGAGTGCTAACAGTGTATGTTCCAAAAAGTTTTGCAATAACGCACATATTCCTAGAAAATGAAAATTTGGCCTCACTAGGGTTTTTAATAATGGTTTGACTTTGCAACTTTTGTGATCTCAAGAGGGCGAATTCCAATCCAGGCACACTAGGGTTTTGACACAGTCTGAGAAATTAATCAATCAGGAGCTGCTAGGGAGATCTGACAGCCCAACAAGAGACCACACCTATGAAGATTTCCTCCACAAGGACATTTATATAGCGGTTGCTGCTACCACGATGAAAATGGCTATTATCACTTGAGGTTTCGTCAATGTGGTTGACCCAATTAAGGGAATGTCCACTATGGTTAACCCTCTCTAAAGGTGACTCACAAAATATACCACACGGAGACTAGTTCCAGATTCAAGGATTTGAGTTTCTGATACTACCCAAAAAGGGAGTATAGCATAGTCCTCTAGCCTTTTCACTTTTAATCCAAACAAAGCAGACAGATTAATCCAACACGCTAAGACCAAGATTATCTCACAAAGATCTATGATGTCAACCACTTATGATCTATCAACCTCTCCAGAGAGAGAATTTTTCAATTAGAAGTTGAAGACACACAAATCTAGTAGAACGTGAGATGCTCTCAGTAACCTCCCTACCTACAAGGGTTCCTTCGTTGAGAAGAGTTTCATTGGAAACCCACTCTCTCAAGAACCACAAATAGTGTTGTAGGGCCTATTTACTATGTATAAGAAAGATGTTGAAAAGCAAATCTATGTTCATTTTTATAGCCCAAAATGAAATCTATGATATGAAAGCAATAAAGGTCACACAAGCTTGACATGTAAGAGTTATTTTTAATCCTAATCAAAATGTTATCAGCTAAGAAGATTACTTGAATTCCTCACAACACGCTTAGTAGATTCTTACCTATTTTTAGTAATTCTCACACTTTTTCCCAATTAAAATCAGTAGAAATCAATCAGAAACATCAAATTTCAATTGTTAATGTTAGCCATTAGTCCAAATCAGGAAAACAAATCTGGAAAACTACCTGAAAAAGTGAAATGATAATTGAAACCTGGCACTGAAACTCATACGACAGTGGGTTACCTACCAGACGATAATCCAGAAACTCGTACAATAATGGGTATCAGATCATATGACAAAAGAGCTTCCAAATGACACTATGTTTCTGATGGTATGATCCTCGATCAAATAAACTATCATACGACAGTGGGTACCTCTTGGTAGGAGTTTTTGACAAAACTCGTATGAAAATTATACGAACAAAAATTAAAAATCACAGCTTGGAACATAAAATGACAAGAAGATCATAGAAATTGATGGAAATTGAATGGAAACCTGTTTCAGGGCCCCACGGTGGGCGCCAAAAATATGTGTGTGAATTTTGTACCTAGCTGTAGACACAACACTTCAGTAAAACATTAGAGGTTAGCAAAAAATCAAAATCGTGCAGTGAAATGGAAACTAATCTAACTAGGTGATTTATTGCCTTCTAGTGGGTGCGAGTATGATATTCTCAGATTGGACTAAGATCAATGACCTTGACGACACCTAAATGAAGGATTTGAATTCAGAATCTAGATATGAGATGAATGCAAATTAATCTATATTTTTGGATTTTCTATGTAATAAGATGAAATAAATTGATATGAATCTATTCTATATGAGAAACTGATATGACATGCAATTAATCTAAAAATGATATGCTAAATGATATGAATGCTTAAAATAATGAAAATCTCACAACAACTTTGATTCACAAAGATTGATTCTTTGATCACCAATTCGCCAGCGTGAGGATGCAATTCGTGGATGGATCCAAAATGAAGCACTGAGGCCTTAATTTATAAAAATCCAGGACTTTGGAGGTGCATGGAAAAAGCCATAAATCACTCTTGATAAACTCAGGTTGATTTTTGAGTTATCAAGAATTTAGAGATAGATTAACTCACAAAATCATGCAAATTAGCTTTTTGATTTAAATCAGAAGTTGAGATCAGCTTTCAACTCAAAAGAGAGTTGAGTTTATTTTTAAAACAACTTGAATTGATTTTCTGATTTAAAGTTTAACTATTTTTTGGATGTGCATAATTAATTATGAATTAATTAAATAAATAAAGTGGTTTATCCTCAACTTTAACTAATTTTAAAAATATAACAACTGATTTATGGGTTAATCAATTATTAAATCAAACTTTTATTCAAAAACCATATTATTAAATTTGACAATTGACATTAATTAATTAAATAAGAATTTAATCAATTAGTCATAGGATATTTGATTTGTTGTCAAAATGAAATAATACAATTTAGGAATAAATATAATTAAATCCAATTAAATAATTAAGTGGTAGTATTAAATCTAATTAATTAAATATTTAGAATATTCAATTAATCAAACTTTAGGATAAATAATATTTATTGCCAAATAATCATTAAATTAAAGATAATTAGGATAAATAGGAATAAGGAATATTCCCCGATGCAGAATTTAGGATAATCAATTAAGATTCGATAATGTGCCGATGTGCCTTAGGTTAGGACTTTGATGTCGATTTCATTCGATGTGTCGATATAGGAGGTTAATGAACTTATAGCCCATTTTTGGGGTATTACAGTTATATCTTATTTGCAATAAATAAATAGAAAAATTTTGCCAACTAATTGTAGCATCTTAGAGAAGGAAATTTTACTTTTCATTTGATTTTACATTATGAAGATAATGATTTATTATATCAACAACCTAAATATAATATACTTAAATTTTTTATACATAATTTTATCTTATTTGCAATAAATAAATAAATAAATCAAGCCAATAAACAAATAAAAAAATTGCCGATAAATCTAGCCAATAACTAATTGTGGCCTATTAGGGAATGGTTTAAATTATGGTTAGCCTTAGGATTTATATCATGGTTAGAATTAGGGTTGGGGTTTTAATTAGGATAAGGGTTTATGATTACAAGTAGGAAGAGGGTTTAGTTTTATACCATGATTAGGGTTAGGGTTGAGTTTGGGACTTTTAGGTTAAGATCTTGTTTAAGATTATGATTATGGCAATGGTTAGGGTTTTATACATTAGTATTATTTTTAGTGTTAAGGTTTAAGGTTTAAGATTAGGATCATGGCTAGCTTTAAGGTTTATTTACTGATTGGAATTATTGTATGCAATTAAGGTTAGTATTAGGCACCTAATTAAATTATAGCCAACTCTAGTTAAACATGAAAAAATACATAATAGCACATCTACCTATTATAGAAACTATATTTTTTATATTTATAATATTATAAATAATATTATATTTCTTGGTTGGATGTAGTGGATATATTTAAAACTAATTTATATTAGTTAATTTTTCCTTTTTCAAGTTATATTATCAACCTAGAAACAAATAATATATTTAAATATTTATGCATGCTTTAATTTTATTTGCAATAAATAAATCAAAAGATTCTTTCCAACTAATCTGGCCTATTAGAGAATAGGTTTTTCCCTTTCATTTGATTTTACTTTTTGATGATAATGATTTCTTATATTGGCAACCTCAACAATAATATACTTAAATATTTATGCATAGTTATATCTTTTTTTTTTTTGTATGCATGGTTATATCTTATTTGCAATAAATAAATAGAAACAATCTTATTATGGTGGCTAGTCCACTTTAGCTTAAAAAAAAAAAATAGAAAAATCTTGCCAACTAATTGTAACATCTTAGAGAAAGAAATTTTTCCTTTCATTTGATTTTACATTATGAAGATAATGATGTATTATATGAGCAACCTAAACATAATATACTTACATTTTTATGTATACTTTTATCTTATTTGCAATAAATAAATCTAGCCAATAAACAGATAGAAAAAAATTGCCAACTAATTGTAATTTTCAAATTAAAGATTTCTAATTATAATTTTTTTAATAGTTTGGGGAAACTAAAATTTAGATATAAATGAAACCTTTCTATATATTTTTTTGATTTGTTTGCTTGCAAATCATATTATATTCTAACTAAAATCTAGATATAGAAACAACATTTGTATTATTTCTATTAAAATTTTACTTGTAAAATGCAAATCCTATACTAAAATTAAACTAAATTTTATATTTTTAATATATGAATTGAATTAATCTGTAAGTGATAAAAATAAAATAAATGCTCAGCCATATTGCTCATCTTGTAGAAATCAAGAATTAAAATATGACTTTTAAAATATAACTTTTATTCTAATAAGACAGTTGCAAAAGTTATTTTTAACTTCCTTGACAAAAACTGTAAAGAGGAAATCTTGTTACCCTGGCAAAAACTCCAACCACAAGGAAAGAAAATCTTGAGAAAAATTTGAATGAAATGCAGTGAGAGAAAGGTTAAGATTCATTAAAGACCATAGAATTTTAGGCAACCGCTCTCCCTATTTATATTCTAAGCCCGACCGACCTCTGCTTTAAGATATCTTTTTCTTAAGAGAGCTCTCCCGACTGGCCCAACCGAACTCTGCTTTAAGATATCTTTTTCTTAAGAGTTCTCTCCCGACTGCAATCAATGGGTAAAGTATGCTCAATCATGCATGAATTAGTCAATCTATAGATGCAGGGTATGAAAATATATCTCCTACCAAAATGTCTTTTCCACTACTGTACGTTTCTAGCTTCTTTACTGCCCCCTGTTATGCATTTAGGAATACTGGTGAAGCGTTTTGTAACTGCTTAATATTATATATAGAGATAATATGAATAATACTGAACACCTCACCATGCATGCCCATTGACATTTGTATTCCTGACGATGCATTTACTCTTCCAACTATTTTAAATTTATTTTACATGCAATGGTAGGAAGTGGATAGTCAATTGTAAAGCTGGCAGGGGAATGTGAAAGGTTTCTTTTTTCTTACACCAGTTTTTAGATGACCTCTTATAAGAAGGATTGATGCCACTGTAGGTTTACGCCTCTCAGCGTAATTATAGTTTTAAATATAAATAATTGAATTAAAAAATATAGACAAATTAAATAATACAAAGTGAATTCAATAATTCTTACATATAATATAATTTGATAATAAATATTAATTTTGATTTATAAATATTTTCCACTTTTTAACATGAATGAGGTATTAAATTATTATTTATTGTTTGACAATTAAATTAATACATAAATTCTAAAAATAGTCATTAAATTTTTTAATTATTATCTTCTTTTTCTTTTATATTTTAATATTCTAATGAAATATTATAATGTTTGCTAAAAATATTCATAAAACTTTATACTATCAAACTAAAAAAACTAAAAATTAATATATATTATAAAAATTTCATTATTTTAATAATCTAACTGTATGCCATAATAATTCAGCACCGGCTACCCAGCCGACAAAATCCCCCCATTGTTATGACTATGACATACCACATATCCATCCATACGTATCTCATCACAATCAAAATAGTACTATCAAGCATAGTCACGATCACCTTGTGTAATCTACCAGCCATTTGGAATCACCTGCAGTTCTTGTACATGTTATATTATAAACTATTTAGTATACATGAAAGAGATAAGATAAATCTAAACATGTACAATTTGTTTTTTTTTTCAATTTTGCAATTAATTGATTTTTCTTTAAGTCAAATTCATTATTGTTGAAGCCAAAACTATATTGATGCAATTCAATTTTTTGAAAGCTTAAATTTGGGTATGTGAAATGTTTTATAATTAATTTGTTTTAGGTATGTTTTAAAAAAAAAGAATTATTCATTATAGAAATCTAATTTTATTTTAAAACAAATTTATAACTCAAAACCTAAAGTTATCAAATTTATTTTATCTAATCTATTTCAACTTTGATTTTATAATGATTGGAGATCAAATTTATCTAATCTATTTTATAAAAACATAACCAGTATATAGAAATAGATTAGATACATTTTAACGTCTATTAATTAAATTATTTAAGATTGTATTATCAAGTTTACTGGTGGAATTATTAGGCACGGGCTACCTAACTGAAAAAATCTCCCACCATTGTTATAGCTATGGCATACCGCATATCCATACATATGTATCCCGTCACAATCCAATCAAAATAGTACTGTCAGCATAGTCACGATCATCTTGTCTAACATGTCAGCCATTCGACATGACTTACAATTATTGTAAATGTTATATTATAAACTATTAAGTACACATGAAATGGATTGGATAAAATCTAAAGATGTACGATTTGTGCAATTTCTTCTCTGCAATTTTGTAATTAATTGATTTTTTTGTATTGGTGCAATTCAATTTTTTTGAAATTTTAAGTTTGGGTATGTGAAATGTTTTCCAATTAAATTGTTTTAGGCATGCTTAAAAAAATTGAATTCTTTGTTACATAAATCTAATTTTTGTGTCTTTTTTCAAATGTTTTGTAATTAAATTTTTTTATGGTGTGAATTATTTTTCAAAATTTTCCCTTTTAATTCAAGGAAAATCTAAAATGAAGTATCAAGATTGTTGATGACTTCTTTTGACCTTATTGAGAGTATTAAAATTTTGATAAGCTGTAATTTTTTTCAAATATCTCAATTGCATTCTCAGTTAATTAATTTAATAATTTAACCTTATTTAAAATTAAGAAATAATAATTTAATTTTTTTTTAAATTGATTTTATAATGATCCCATATCAAATCTCAATTTTGATGAGAATTGGATATCTATATCTTTTACCCTTATTTTCTACTTTAAATATAACATCCATTTGAAAATCATCTATCAACGTTTCTTACAATTTTCCAATAAAATATATTTATATTTTATCTAAATCTTTTATTTATTTTTATTATTTAAATTAACTAATTTTCTTGATAGATTCCATAGCTCATTTATCTAGTTCAAATTCAACTAGGTAAACAAATTACATAATTAAAAAAGTCTAATAAACTATAATGATAGATGATAGAAAACAACAGTAAATAAAATTCAAATTTAATATTATAAAAGGAATGAGCATTTAGATAAAATTAATTGGTATAGTTATTTATGACATTTAGAGAGCAAAACTATTTTTGTGCCAAGATACACACAAACACCCAAAAATATCCATGATATGTTGATTTATTGAGCCTTTGCTAAAAAATAATTTAATTTTCTCTTTGCTTTACTATGTGTATTTGTATGCCTTCTTTTTTCCTAAAATTACCCAAAAATTACTAGTCGTCATCAATTTGGAGTTATATCAACTTCATTTATATGCAAATAAGTTTCAACACTTATTATGTCTCAGATTTTTTTTTTTTTTTTTTTTGTCTTTTTATTCCAATGCATACTTCATAACCCCCTTATGTTTATGTCAACTAATCCAAACTTACCAATACTCTTATGTTTATTAGCTATCCTATGACTATTTTTCTCAAAATATTTAATATATTATAAATTATTTTTCTAGAGATTAGATGTATAATATTTTTTAATTATTATTTTGATGACTATTGTAGATCTCTACCAATTTATGCATAATTTATTATTTTTCAATAATGTTAAGAATAGCCAAAACCTCTTTAAAGTTATATGTTTGTTTATCACTTTCTATCTATTAGCTATTATAAGATTATTGTTTTAAATATAAACAATTGAATTATAAATACTAATTTTGATTTATAAATATTTGCCACTTTTTAATATGAATGAGGTATTAAATTATTATTTATTGTTTGAAAATTAAATTAATACATAAATTCTAAAATAGTCATTATTATTTTTTAATTATTATCTTCTTTTTATTTTATATTTTAATATTCTAATGAAATATTATAAATTTTGCTTAAAATTTTTTAATAAAAATTTATACTCTCAAAGTAAAAAAAACTAAAAATTAATACATATTATAAAAATTTCATGATTTTAATAATCCAATTGTATGCCATAATAATTCGGCCCTGTTGTATTTTGCCCTACAATGTCACAAAATTCAAAATAGAAACAACTAGGTTAGGTACTTGCCTTGAAGCCTGTACAATCTGTAGAGACAAATTGAAACCCAATCAAATCACAGAGCAGCCAAAATGATTTAATGAATATCTTACATAGAAACTTGTAGCTTAACCCTCTCCATCTCATCTCGGGAATAGTAAAAGATTGATTGATGATTAGTTAGTGAAGATATAGATGAATAAAGAATAGAGAATACAATCAAAACAAAACACAAAATACTCATGAATTACATAAAACCCAAAATGTGAGATACAAAATACAATAAATCTTACTAGCATAAGCAATAAATAAATAAAAAGGCATGGCCATATGAAAAGAGCAAATTGAAAAAAAGTAAAATCGCAAAATATAAATGAAAATAATCAAAGGGGTCTACATGTATATACTAATGACATCAACAATGCTTTTAAAATTATTTTTAAAAAAATAGAATTTTTTAAAAAAAAATAAAAAAAAAAATTAATTTTAAAAAATAATTTTTTAAAAAAGAAAAGAAAAAGAAATTAAAAAAAATGAAAGAAATCAACGACACTTTTGGCAAAAAGAGAAAAACCAACGACGGAACTTGGTTCATCAACTTATTCAAAACATAAAGCATTTTATATAAGAGTAAAGTTACCGTAAACCAAATTTTGTAATTAATTAAAAGAAACAATTGTATTTTTATTTTTCTAATTTTTAATTAATTAATAAGATTAAAAATAAAAATATTATTATTTATTTTATTTTTAATTAATTAAAATTTTGATTAGAGTATAAACTGATGTTGACATTGATTTGTGTTGTAAATTTATGATCTTATAATTAAATTAAAATTTTTCCATATGAGCTAAATGTCCATCTAACAATGTTACATCCATAGTGTATTCATATTATTTTTTCATAATTGATTGATTTTTAAAATTATATTATAATAAAAATATTTATATTATTATAAATTAGTATTTAGTTTGAAAATTAATTTTAATAATTTATTTGGTTAGCTATAATAATAAGAAAAGAATTAATGTAAAATATCAACAATTAGTTTTATATGTTTGTAAGACATTAGTTTTAATAGAGTATTAATAGTCGAGGTTCTTTTAGGTTTTAATAGTTTGTTCTTTTAAGAGTTTAAATTCTTTTGAGATTTTAATAAGTATGATAATTTGGGGGTTTAAGGTTTTTAAGCCACTGATGCTTAGGATTTTTAAATATTGAAGGGTTATTTGTTTCAAGATTTGAAGGTTTTAAATGTCTTGAATCTTATAGGATTTTAAGGATTTAATGGTATTTATAGTGATAGGGGTTTGAGATTTTAATTCTCCTTCACACTTATAGGATTTTAAAGACTTAGAGGTGTACATAATGATAGGGGTTGTAAGGATTATTGACCCTTTCAAGATTATACTAGTAAATTATAGATTTTGATTTAATGGATTAGTTTTTAAAGGTTAAAATTTATGTGTTTGTAGGTTTGATTTCTAACATTACAATTTTATTCAAGGTTGCAAGTTTAATGATTTAGGTTTTTGGGAGGTTAAGGGGATCTAGGGGGTCTTAAAGAACTTAAGGTTGTTAAAGTTGGAGGCTTGGGTTTTAGGGTTTTAAATGTTTGAAGCTTAAGGATATGAGTTTTTGTGGATTTGGAAATTCTAATGCTTTAAGATATCAATTAAATTCTAATTGTTAAATAATTTACTTATTGTTAAATATTATGTTTCATTCATATTAAACTTCTAATTATCTGATAATATATTTATGAATGTAATAAAATGATACTTGATTACAGTACATTATATAATGTGAAATGTAGAAAGGTGTGACTATAGAAAAAATTAAGGTATTGTTGATTAATAAACAAGTTTAGTACCAAAGATAATGAAGAACAATCTCTATCTAATAATATCACATTTCAATTTTTACTTTCATAAACCTATCATTGATAATACAATAAAATTGGATCAGACAATTGAAATGATTTTCTTGTGTGTGTATGAATTATAATTATATTTGATTGCTAAAAATGCATGAAATTTGGATATAAATGATGACGAATTATTTTATCCTAAGTACTTTCAATTATGGTTATAGATTTATGTACTATGAACTATGTCTTGTGACTAGATTTTTTGTAATTGATGATTATGAATCATACTTGTTTATTAACTTAATGGATATTCATTTTTTCTTATGATTAATTAACTACAAAAAATTAACTTAACTAGAAAAATAAAATATTTTAAATTGTTCTTGATAATTTTAATGTTACACTGTAGTGCCCACCCATAGTTTAATTTTTAGTTTTATATTGCCAAACTCTTTTAGGTCACTTTTATGTGTGCATTGATTATTTCAGTTTTATTATGTGGTTTTGGGTGTATAACATTACATGGTGATTTGATATTGGTTAATTATGGGATATCATATGTTTGTAGTTAGATGATGTTAGTTACTTTGATGATGATTATTTATATGTTTAAAATGATGTTTATGTTTATGATTTTACTTACCCCATACTTGCATGTGTATGGCTATCATGTATGTTTTTACTTTTTTGTTTGACGTGTTTGATATGGTTGAGAGATAGAGTCGTAGTTATCTGCTTGTGGATCCACATGATGTCCCAATCCTTATCATTGCTTGTTATATATATATATATATATATATATATATATATATATATATATATATATATATATATGCATGCTTGTCTTTTATGTAGGTTTGCAAGTACTAGGCATCAACTTCTCTGAATTGTCAGGATGAGCGTGCCCTATCACAAAGTCTCAATGGTAAGAGGGGGGAGATAATATTTAGATCCAAATCCCAACTTGAGCCATTTTATTGATATTTTACCCTTCTGAATTCATCCAGGTGACATGAGTTCATAAACCTTCCCTTAAACATGATTATTGTTTTCATTTGGTTCAGTTGATCTTGGCTAGTTGGTGTGATTATTATGAGATAATTAAATAATTTATTAGGATTAATTATGTGGTTTAAATAAATTAGATCTTACTAAATATAGAAAATTAAATGTGAAAGTATTTAATTAATGGAAATTAATCAAATAAATTTATTAAATTTAAAAATTTAATTAAAAGTCTATTTGTGGAAATAAAGGTATTTAACTAATGAAAATTAATTAAATACACTTCTTTCAAGATTTAATTAATTATCAAATTCAAATTTTCAAAAAGAAGATAAATTTGTTAATTGAAAATAAATTATTATTTCAGTAAATATTATTAGGATTAAAAATAATACAATTAAATTAATATGCAATTTAGTTGCACAAATCAATTACAATAAATAATAAAAGAATAAAGTAATTAGGAGTTAAGTGAATTGACATAAACAAGGAATGCAAAAGTACTTGAGTTCTGAATTAGAATTGAGTAAATTATGTGAAAAAGGAAATTGATGAAAACGAAGCTACTGAGTTGAGTTGAGTTCCAAAATTGCATGGTTGAGTTCAAATTTCTATATTGGGAGGGCTTGGCCATTGTTTTCAAACACACAGGTTTGCAGATTTGGGTGAATAGATTGAATTAAATGATTCTTTTGTGAGAACTTGGGATTTTCATATGATTTTTCCAATCTTAGTCATATTTCTTCAATTGGTGGTTTGAGGTAGGGTTTGAAAACCCTCATAGGTTTAATTCTTGTATTTCAGAAAGATTATTTTCTTCGTGTTTGTCAGATTGTGGTAGGATTTTGAATTGAAGTTTTTAAGGTTTTATTGTTGGAGGTTTTGGATTTGAAAAGCTTTTTCGATTTTGTTGTGTGAGAATAAATTCTAGTATTTTATTATGCATATGAGCATGTGTATTAATTTATATATAAGCATAATCTTTTATAGTATTTTAGAAGCCCTTGCATTTTAAATTCAAAAAAGAAATTTTGTTCTGGTTAAAACCCTAGGTTGTTCAAGGTGAAAGCCTATAGGAAATTGTTTAGGAAAATATGAAATTTAGATCCAATAAGGGTTTGGTTGAAGTATTAAACAGAGTATTCGAGAGAACAAGGGAAATTGAAATCATTAAATAATTGAATGTGAAAACCTAATTTAAATTAAATAATGAAACTAGGTTCTTGAATAATCAATTGCTTTTGTTTTCATAGAAAGAAAATTATGCATGCATATTTTTTAAAGTCTCATTTTTATAAAAAAATTGCTGGAAAAAAGTATAGACGAATTGTGTGTCAGAATTTTTTTTAAAAAAAGAAAATAAAAAATATTAAATATTAAATAAATATTTTATGGAAGGAATGGGGCTTCCTCCCCACTAGCCCGCCCCCCAGTAGTTGTTGTACGACAACCAGGGTGGGGTAAATTCCCCACCCCCTCAAATTAAATTATTAATGGTTTTTTTTAATGTATTTATTTTTATTATTATTTTTATTAATATATTCATTTTTATTAAATGTTAATTATTATTTAATATTATTAATTAAAATATTAATAATTAATAATTTTATTATTATTAATATATATTAGTTAATAATATTAATTAACGTTTATGTTTCAATTTATTTAAGTATTATTAAGTTATTATTGTTAATTAGTTAAAATAGATTCATTTAGTTATGATAAAATTATATTGCTTTAGTAATTTTAAAACTTGGAATCAATTTCTTTTTTATAACATTATAAATTGATTTGCTTGGTGTTGGAATTTAATCCGATAATGTGATTATACTTTGATTGGTGATTATTTAATAAATTAATTTATGTAATGGTACTTTACAAATTAGTTTATTATTAATTAAATTCTTATGTATGTTTTTTAATCTGCATTTACAGGTTAGGAGGGAATCTTTTTATGTCATCCTTTTAGGACTGTTATCAGAGGCAAGGTTAGGGTTAGTGTGTATGTTTGTTTGCCTTGCATACTTCTATGGCATTTGATTGTGTTATGACCCAACCTTATAGAAGTTTGATTATTATGATGAAAGTTATTCATGTGTTCATGTTATATCTTGGAACTAGATTTTGATGTTATGATTCATGATGACCTATGAGTTATGTTTTGAGATTTATGAACTTAGGGTAGGTTATCTAAGTGTTAAAAGGGAAGTGGCTTGCTTTGGAGATGTTAGAGCTCAGAAGTGGCTACCTGGGTATTCTTAGTAGGTTACTTAAATAAGTGATAATATAATTAAATAGGGTTTTAAAATGAATTAATAAGATAATGGAATCCTCACCCATGCCTTGAGTGCTAGTATAGGCTCAGGATGGGAGCGGGAGAAGATGCTTTCCTGTCTGGTAGTGGCGGTGAGTTCTAGCATGATCGATTATCCTTGTCTACATGATAGGATTTCAATTTTTGCATATGATCACACTTGGGAGTTGGAGTCCAGTGAGATTGTTCCAAGGGGTTGACATATGTGTTGAAACTTCCTTGATTTCATCTTAGGTTTCCTATGTGTGTTGGTTGCCTTTGAGTTAGTATGTATACCTTTGAATTATTGAGTTATACCCTTAAGATAGGAAATTATAGGACCCTTGCTTAGTTTTACCTGTTGATTGATTTTGGTATTGTTATCTGAGTGGGGTCTGATGTTATATCCTCAACACAGAGGGAGTGGAACTGTGTAGGTTTCCATGAGGTTAGGAGGTAGTGATTCTTTTACTATTTGAGACTCCGATGTTCCTATACTAGTGTTGGATGATCCTTGTTGTAGTTGCTTCTTCTCCTATCTTCTTGGGAGACTTATTCCTATGCTTTCTTTATTTGTACTTTGTACTTGGTTGTATTTGCATTCCTTGCGACTTGTGTAGTGGATGTGGGTTTGTCATGTATACTATATTATTCAAAAGTATTTATGATGTACTATGTAGAAGATTTAGATGATTATTGTAATTAATAGATTAAATTATATTTACATAATTCTACGTCAAGGAACCCTTGAGATTTGTAATCTATAATTGAGATTATGTTTATGTGTATATACAAACTTTATGTTTTACTTTCACTTTGTTATTCAATACTGTTTGTAAACTATTAAGAATTTTTTTTTTTTTGTAAACTTAGTAACATGTTTTAGGTTAATATCTCCTAGGTTCCCTAGAGGGGCACTACACTTGGTATTTGAAGTTCATATTTTCATGAGCTTGGCAGGATACTATCGCAGGTTTGTTAAAGACTTCTCTAGGGTTGCATATCAAATTACTTCTCTCCAAAGGAAACAGAAGAAGTATGTTTGGACAAAGAAGTGTGAAGAGGCTTTCCAAAACCTCAAGTGTCTGGCCATTGCACCTATCCTAGCAATACCTGACCCAACGACTAATTTCATGGTGTGTGTTGATGTTTCTTTGGAAGGTCTAAGAGAAATCCTTATGTAGGAAGATGTGTGATTGATTATGAATCTTGAAAACTCAAGGAGAAATAATTGAACTATCATACACATGATCTTGAGTTAGCAACAGTAGTTCATGCACTAGTCTCATGGAGACATTTTCTATTAGGACATTGACTTGAGCTTCATAGTGATCATCACAGCTTATAGTATATCTCTACCCATCCTAATATGAATTCTAGGTAGAGGTGATGGATGGAGTTTATTTGTGAGTATGACTTTGAGGTCAAGTACATCCAATATAAGGAAAATGTGGTAGTTGATGCCTTGAGTCATAGGAGGCATGTGATACTAGCTTTGACTCTTGGTGTAGATTTTTGGAGTCGTATACTTTAGGCACTGCCTACAGATACTTGGTACAAGGAAGTGAGAGCTGAGATTGAGTTAGGGAGACCTTTGGAAGGTAGGTTTAGTCAGATAGACTTTTGTGTTATATGAGCTGGATATATGTACCTCCATTAGATGATCTTCGTACCTTGATTTTATCTGAGGCTCATCGTGCACCTTGTTTGGCACATCTAGGTGTCAAGAAGATGCATGCAGACCTTTGAAAACTATATTACTGGTCTGGTATGAAACATGACATTGCTGATTTTGTGGCTAGATGTCTGGAGTGTCATAGAGTTAAGGCAGACCACCAACATCTAGTAGAACTTTTACAGCCTAATATTGTTCCATCATGGAAATGGGATATCATCTCGATGGATTTCATCATAGGTTTTCCTATGACTCCCCGCAGACCATTATGGTTACTATTGATTGGTTAACCAAAGTGACACACTTTTCTCTTATGAGAGCATCGTATATAGAAACTTCAATAGCTAGAGTCTTTATGCAAGATATTGTGAGGTTACATGGTATCCCCCATAGGATATATCAGATAGGAATCTAGTAAATTTACTTCTACATTTTTTACTTCTTTGCAACAAGATCTTATAACACAATTGAATTTTAGTTTGACATATCACCCTAAGACCGATGGTTAGACAGAGTGAGTTAATCAGGTGCTTGAGGATATGTTGAGGATGTATGGCATGTATAGACAGACTCACTAGGAGGACTATTTATATTTGGTCGAGTTTTCCTAGAACAATGGTTATCATAGTTCAATTGGTATGACACATTTTCAAGCTTTGTATGGTTGTCCTTATTGTACACCTTTGAGTTGGCATATGCTAGATGGTCATATTTTGTTAGGTCCTAAGATGCTTCGAGATATGGACCAATAGGTGGAATGCATCCGTGAGCATGTGACCACATCTCAGGATAGGCAAAAGAAGTATGCAGATGCTCATAGAGTGGATAAGCAGTTTGCACTCGGTGTTAAGGTGTTTCTAAGAGTGTGTTCACAGAAGAGTTTGATCCATTATGGAAAGGGTTTGAAGTTGGCACCTCGTTTCGTTGGCCCATTTGAGATTCTTGAGAGGATAGGACTAGTTGCTCACTGTCTTGCTTTCCCGCCTAGCTTATCTCATGTTCATGATGCTTTCCATGTTTCAGTACTTAGACAATATATACCAGATGTTGCACATGTTCTTGAATAGAATGCTTTGCAGGTAGAGGATAGACAACTGGCTTTGGAGCCTGTTCACATTCTTCAACGACAATAGTTTACCCTCAGGGATCACACCATCAAGCAAGTAAGGGTCCAATGGGACCCTACTGATGAGTCATCAGTGACTTGGGAGGATGCAGTGAGATTACGAGATTTATATCCCTATTTGTTTATAGGCTTCTTGGAGTAAGGCTAAGTTTAGGGGAGGTGGATGTAGTGCCCACCCATAGTTTCTTTTTCAATTTTATATTGCCAAACTCTTTGAGGCCATTTTTATGTGTGCGTTGATTATTTTAGTTTTCTTATGTGGTTTTGGATGTATAACATTACATGGTCATTTGATATTGGTTAATTATGGGATATCATATATTTGTAGTTAGATGATGTTAGTTACTTTGATGATGACTATTTATATGTTTAAAATGATATTTATGTTTATGATTTTACTTACCTCATACTTGAATGTGTATAACTATCATGTATGTTTTTAATTTTCTATTTGACGTGATCGATATGGTCAAGGGATGGAGTCATACTTGCTTGTGGGATCCACATGATGTCCTGATCCCATTCATTGCTTGTTATATGTATATGTATGTACATGCTTGTCTTTTATGTAGGTTTGCAAGTACTGGGCATTAACTTCCCTGAAGTGTTAGGATGAGTGTGCCCTATCACAAAGTCTTAATGGTAAGAGACAAGATAATATTCAAATCCAAATTTCAACCTAAGCCATTTTATTGTCCTCAAATAGTGGACAAGTGTATGATATTTTACCCTTCCGAATTTGTCTAGGTTAGGTGAGTCCATAAAACTTTCCTTCAGCATAATTATTATTTTTATTTGGTTCAGTTGGTCTTCGCTAGTTGGTGTGATTATTGTGAGATAATTAAATAATTTATTAGGATTAATTATATGGTTTAAATAAATTAGATCTTATTAAATATATAAAATTAAATGTGAAAATATTTAATTAATGGAAATTATTAAAAATATTTATTAAATTTAATAATTTAATTAAAAGTCTATTTTTGGAAAAAAAGGGTATTTAAAATGTGGAAATTAATTAAACGCACTTCTTTAAAGATTTAATTAATTATCAAATTCAAATTTTAAAATAGAAGATAAATTTATTAATTGAAAATAATTATCATTTAGGTAAATAATATTAGGATTAAAAATAATATAATTAAATTGATATACAATTTAGTTGCACAAATCAATTAGAATAAAGTAATTAGGAGTTAAGTGAATTTATATAAACAAGGAATGCAAAAGTACTTGAGTTGCAAATTAACATTGAGTAACTTATGTGAAAAAAGAAATTGATGAAAATGAAGTTATTGAGTTGAGTTGAGTTGAGTTCCCAAATTGCATGGTTGAGTTCGAATTCCTATATTGGGAGGGTTTGGCCATTGCTTTCAAACACACAAGTTTGCAGATTTGGGGTGAAGAGATTGAATTAAAGGATTATTTTGTGAGAGCTTGGGATTTTCATATGATTTTTCTAGTCTTCGTCATATTTCTTCAATTGGTGGTTTGAGGTAGGGTTTGAAAACCCTCATAAGTTTAATTCTTGTATTTCAGAAAGATTATTTTCTTCATGTTTGTCAGATTGTGGTAGGGTTTTGAATTGAAGTTTTTATGGTTTTATTGTTGGAGGTTGTGGATTTGAAAAGTTTTTTGGGTTTTGTTGTGTGAGAAGAAATTCTTGTATTTTATGATGCATATGAGCATACATGTATTAATTTATATATATGCATAACCTTTTATAATATTCTAGAAGCCATTGCGTTTTAAATTCAAATTTTTTTTTTTATTATAGTTAAAACCCTAGGTTGTTCAAGGTGAAAACCTACAAGAAATTATTTAGGAAAATATGAAATTTAGATCCAATAAGGATTTGATTGAATTATTAAACAAAGTATTCAAGAGAACAACAAAAATTGAAATCATCAAATAATTGAATGTGAAAACCCAATTTAAATTAAATAGTGAAACTAGGTTCTTGAATAATCAATTTCTTTTTTTATAGAAATAAAATTATGCATGTATATTTTTTAAAGTCTCCTTAAAAAAAAACTTGCTAGAAAAAGGTATAGACGAATTGTCTGTCAAAAATCAAATTAAAAAATTAAAAAAAAAAATTATGTAGGGGGTGGGGGTTGGCGTTGTCTATGCAGGGGCTAAAATGCACTTGAAAATACAGTACAATGTTTTTATGAATTTTAATTCATTTAAAAAATACAAACAAATTGTCTAAAAGTACATTTTGGCCCCTGCATAGCCAAAACCGCAGGGGTTCCTCCCCCCAAAGCCCCCCCACCCCACAACCTCATAGTTTTCTTGACAACTAGTGTTGCCCACAGAAGCTAGGTTGTCGACAGCAGCCTTAGCTGCCTATGATAACTGTTGTAGGACAACAAGTTGTTGTGCGACAACCGAGGTGGGGTGAATCCCCCCTAATTAAATTATTAATTTTTTTATTATTATTTATTTTTTTATTTAAAAAAATATATATAATATTTTTTTATTTAAAAAAATATATATAATATTTTTTTTATTAAATATTAATTATTATTAAATATTATTAATTAAAATATCAATAATTAATAATTTTTTTATTATTAATATATATTGGTTAATAATATTAATTAACATTTATGTTTTAATTTATATAAATATTATTAAGTTATTATTGTTAATTAGTTAAAATAGATTCATTTAGTTATGATAAAATTATTTTGCTTTAGTGATTTTTAAACCTAGAATCAATTTATTTTTTTATAACATTATAAAATGAATTGCTTGGTGTTGAAATTTAATTTGATAATGTAATTATAGTTTGATTGATTATTTAATAAATTAATTTATGTAATGGTACTTTACAAATTAGTTTATTATTAATTAAATTCTTATGTGTGTTTTTTCTTCTACATTTATGAGTTAGGAGGGAATCATTTTATGTCATCCTTTTAGGATTGTTACCAGAGGCAAGGTTAGGGTTAATGTGTATGTTTGTTTGCCTTGCATACTTCTGTGACATTTCATTATGTTATGACCCAACCTTATGGAAGTTCAATTTTATTATGATGAAATTTATTCACATGTGTTCCTATTATATCTTGGAACCATATTTTGATGTTATGATTCATGGTGACCTATGAGTTATGTTTTGAGATTATGAACTTAGGGTAGGTTATCTAGGTGTTAAAGGGGAAGTGGCTTGCTTTGGAGGCATTGGAGCCCAAAAGTGGCTATCTGGATATCTTTAGTAGGTTACTTAAATAAGTGATAATATAATTACATGGGGTTTTAAAATGAATTAATAAGATAATGGATTCCTTTCCTATGCCTTAAGTGCTAGTATAGGCTTAGGATGAGAGCGGGAGAAGACACTTTCCCATCTGGTAGTGGTGGTGAGTTCTGGCATGATCGGTTATCCTTGTCTACATGATAGGATTTCAGGTTTTGCATATGATCAAACTTGGGAGTCAGAGTTCAGTGAGATCGTTCCAAGGGGTTGACATATGTGATGACACTTACCTGATTTCATCTTAGGTTTCCTAAGTGTGTTGGTTGCCTCTAGGTTAGTATGTATACCTTTTAATTATTGAGTTGTACTCTTAAAATAGGAACTTCTATGACCCTTGCTTAGTTTTACCTGATGATTGATTTTGGTATTGGTGGGGTCTAATGTTATCTCCTCAACATGATGGGAGTGGAACCATAGGTTTCCACAAGGTCGGGAGGCTAGTGATTCTTTTACCATTTGAGACTCTGACGTTCATGTACCAATGTTGGATGATCCTTATTTCGGTTGCTTCTTATCCTATCTTCTTGGGAGACTTATTCCTATTCTTTCTTTATTTTTACTTTGTACTTAGTTGTATTTGCATACCCTTTGATTTGTGTAGTGGATGTGGGTTTGTGATGTATACTATATTATTCAAATGTATTTATGATGTACTATGTAGAATATTTAGATGATTATTGTAATTAATAGATTATATTATATTTACGTAATTCTACATTAAGGAACCCTTGAGATTTGTAATCTGAAATTGAGATTATGTTTATGTGTATATATAGACTTTATGTTTTACTTCCGCTTTGTTATTCAATACTGTTTGTAAACTCTTAAGAAAAAATGTATTCTGTAAAATTAGTAACATGTTTTAGGTTAATATCTCTTGGGTTCCCTTGCATGGCATTTCATACTCCCCACACACGCACACAAATGTATACATAATTTTGGTGAAAAAGGAAGATGTAGCATGTTCACTAGATTATGCATGTGCAAACTGGGAACTAGACCTATTTACCTCTTCTTGATTATATTAAGGACAGTGGATCCACTTGGTTCAAGAGCCTAATCCACTTGGCAAACTAGGAACTAGACCTATTTCCCTCTCCGGGGAAGATTCTTGATTATATTAAAGAGAGTGATTGAGATTGATTGTAATAACCCTCCATAGGGTTGTATCTCTTTTTTTGAATCTTTGAGTGGCATGATAAATTATTATCACCATTTACGTTATTTACACCAATACTAATATTATTTTAAAATAATTATATTATTATTAATTATTTGATATAAATTTATTATGTTAAGGCAAAATTAATTGATGTTATATATATTAATTCAATAATGATATTTTGGTTATATTAATATTATCCTAATTTACAACAACTAATACATTTGGTTATGATATTTATGCTTTGAAATGTATCCCTGTCGTGGTTTCTTTTTTGGCTCTAGACTTGACCTAGGTTGCGCAAATGATTTTTACATACACCTACATATTGAGGATTATAATGCTCCTTGATCCACTTTGGTAATCTAGTTATTTAGACTAGTTTCTAGTGTGTTTTTTACCTTTGGACTTGTGTAGTTGTCTCGAGAGGTTTTGTTTAATAATTTAATTTAGTTTTTAGTTTTCCCTTGTGTGTCATCACTCTATTTATGCCTTATCTCCCCTTTTGGAAATGCAACCATTTATAGTTATAGTCATGTAGAGAACAATTTAAAATGTTTTAAAGAATTTGCATGTGGTTTGATGATTTGGTTACTGATCCTCTACTAAGCACATGGATGAAAGGTCTCTTCTCCTCATCTTTTTGAAAACTTTTAGTTTCTATCTATTTTGTGAGATGCATCTCTTCTTTATTCATACTTTATCCAATTGAGAAAATGAGATTATTAACTAGAAATCACACCTTGGTGTGCAATGGGTATGTTGAAGAGGATTGAAAGGTCAATTAGGGAAATTGTGGTCTAGTTTTTTCATACATGTGTTGTATATGAGGTTGATTGGTAGGGAGAGGTACATAGGTGGAGAGAGATGGAGAGATAATGAGCTTGAGAGAGAAAATAAAAAATATGGATAGATGGAGAGTAGGGCAAAGAGATATTGATATAAATGTGTAGGAAAGAGAGAAGGAGATAGACGGATGAGTAGAAAGAGGGAGACATGTCTATATATAGAGGGGGAGAGAGAGAGAGAGGAAGATATATGTAGATATGAAGATAAGATTACAAGGGAAGGTAAATAGAGAGAGAGAGAGAGAGAGAGAGAGAGAGAGAGAGAGAGAGAGAGAGAGGTATACAAGAGAGGAAATAAGGAGAGACATGCATGTACAAAAACATATATACATATATCTATATAAATATATGTATATATAATTGTAGATATGCATATATACATACATAAACACATATTATATATGTATGTCTATACATATGCGTAGTAAATGATAAGTTTAAAAGCATACATTTTTATGTCTTCATAACCTGTATGAGTTTTGTAAAACTCAAAATGATGGTTTTAGTTCTACATAACCCGCATGAGTTATGCAAAACTTTGAATGGTACTTTTTGTTTTTCAAAACTCGAGCGAGTTATTTTTCACATCAAAACCCATACAGGTTTTGGCTTGGTAAAAGGTTAGAAAATAATCCTAACACTTACAAGCCCATTTTCCCTCCATTTTTGTCTCTTAACACATTTTTCTATCTTCCAACATGATTTCTCAACTTTGACATCATTAGGTTTATAAATGATCAATTGGGTATCTCTAAAATTACCACCATAAGCTCACATGTCTTCTCATCTTTGTGACCATATAGTTTTTTCTATTTTTGAACAACATTAGCATAGTAAACTTTAATTTTCTTTACTAGTGCCTTGATAGTCCTCACAGACACATGTCTACCATTTCTTAAAATTTTTCAATCTACTTGACCAAATCCAAAACAAATTACATATTACTATTCTACACTAGATTCTATATACTTTTAAAAAAAGAAGTTCGCATTTTCGATTATTTTGATAGAAGTTATGCCTAGCACATGAACAGGTACTAGATTTTCAAGACGCGGTCACTTAAAAAAATCATATTAAAAAAAATACTCAACTAGAAAATTAAAAGAAAATCCACAATTTTTAGATCTCATTCTCACCTATCATTCTACCAAAGGGTTTTGCAAAATACTAAATGTATCTATATATTTTGTAAAGTGCACAAAAATAGCTATGTTATGTTTTTTTGAAAAAATTAGCAATAGTTTTTTGTGCGCGAGAGGTTTGACCCTCTTAATCTTATCCATTTTTAAAAAAGTTTAGTAGTTTAGAAACTAGATTCAGATTACTATAATTCTTATTCTTTGCAGAACTCCTAGTTTTGAGTGCATGACCCTCAACTTTCTCTTTGAACTTCAGGTTTACCTAATTTTAGAAAAAAGTGGCCACTTATACCCCCCTTTTTGCACACCATCTTGGTGCACTTACCTATTATTAGAGACTAGAATTTGGTTTGAAAATTGATTTCAACACTTTATGTTTTCTTGGATACAATATTAAATAACAAGGGACATAAGCATCATGTTCTATAGTTTGTTGTTGGTAGAGGTAGGGGTGAAGTTAAAGGATTAGTGGGAAGGAGCGAGGTTGTGGTGAAAATTTGGTTTGAAAATTAATTTCAGCACTTTATGTTTGCTTGGATACAATAAAAAGTAATAGGATGCAAGAGCCATGTTATTTAGTTTGTTGTTGGTAGATGTAGGGATGAAGTTAGAGGATTAGTAGGAAGGAGCTAGGTTGTGGTGAAAAGCAAGGAGCAATAAATGTTATTTATTTTGTGTCGGAATGGAAGAAATGAAATGTATGTATGAATTGCTATACATGTGTTGTATTTTTATATTGTATGTTTGTAGTTAATTTTTTGTGGAAATTATTGATTTTCATATAAGCTTTTGTCATATTTAGTTAGATGTGTTTAGTGAAAAATGTGTGTTTCAGTGTGTATGTAGGCAAGTGTAGGGATTAGTGTTAGAAAGGGTGACTAAATGTTGGTTTTGACATATGTAGGTTTTTTTGAATTAGAGAATGTTAGTATTTTGAAGTATTTTAAAATAAATCCATTTAAATAAACGTGGTGTTATTTTTTCTATTTTAATTTTTATATTAGCTGATAGACTTTATATTGTGGACTTCACTGTACACAATTGTCTGCTAAACATGTCTCACATGTCAAAACCACCTTAGTCTCTTAAACTATTTTCAAATCAACTTTCTAGCTGGAAAATCTCTCAAACAAATTTTGCCAATCAAAAAGTAATTATAGTGATTTTGCATTGCTTATTTTTTTTAAATGTATATTTAACTATTATTACTAAGAATGAAGAATGTGCGTAAAAGAATATATATATATTTTATTATTCCTTTTCATAAAAAAATATTTTAATATTATCTTCTTTTATTAGGATATTCTATCCTTTTAAATATTTTTTATATTAGAAGAAACATAAACCAAGGTGGTGTCCCATACAAAAAATCCCCAAGGGCACTCTCAATAGATAACCATTATCAACACATTAGAAGCAAATAAACCAAAAGGAAACAACCACTAGCAAAAACTATCCAGAGTCTAACAGTGAAAAAAGGAACAACAGTCCAAAAAGCTATACTAGCTAAACCACTACAAGCATAAATAATATTAAAAGTTTTAACACTAAGCCACACAAGGATATCCCAAATAAAGTCTCTAATAGAAAACCTAAGGCAGCTATAAAAATTCTTTAAACATAGGCTAAATAGGCCATGAAAAGCCAAAAGCACAAAAAACCAGAGGCTATCATTTTATGTCTTCTTTCGAGTTCTAGGCTTGGAAAACAGTATCCGAGCCCAATCTTCTGCTAGGAACTTGAAAAGTTCCCTGAAGTCATCCCCTCACTGGTCTTTCCTCCATGCACCTTCTCTTATGACAAACATAAAGTAGTTTTTGAACTATGCATTGCTTTGAGAGAAAAACTGGCAACCTCCTACATCCTTTTATCAAAACCAACAATGTCTTCTTTAATTTTTCCAATCTCTCCCTCGACATCCCCTTTCACACTACATTCCTCCTTTTCTTTAGTTTTCTCCTTATCATGAGTGGAGGAGGGAGAATTAACCTTAATATCAGGTTCAAGTATGGGTTCAACATATTCATTTTTTAGGTTTTTAGACACATGAGATGAGCTACTAGTGTTGGCAGAAAGGGCCTCCTTATCGAGGGTTTTCTCTTCCACTCCCTTTCTTTTTGTTTCCTTTGATTCATCATATATTTATTCTTCCTTCAAATTTTTACCCTTCCCCATATGCTTAGTTGTTAGTGTATATAGTCGAATGTGGACCTCTAATCCAACTACACACGCAACATGGTCATTACTCACATGATCAAATTACGAGAGAGAGTATGAATTACTCAATCTGAAATCCATGGTGAAGCGACCTGTTGCCTCCTATGTAGATGGGGTGTTTAATTACTCTTAGAATGAGAGCCAACAACCATAAGACCAGTTCTACAATGGAGGATTTCCAAAAGCTATAATGATAAGAAAAAATTGAAATTAAACTAGAATGAGTGCAATTTAATCTAAGATGCTTTGAAAGAAATATGATATTAATCTAGATAGCTTGGAAAGAGATATGAAGTGCAATTTAATCTAAAGAAATTGAAATAAAGATGATATTAAGCTAAGAGCAATTAAGCAAACTAATTATAATATGAGATGCAATATTAAACTAAAATGAGAAAATTACACTAATATGCAATAAAGCTTTGAATTAATTGAGACACAAAATACTATAGTTCAATTACTCTCAAAATTGCCCTCTTTTGAATGAAGAAATGAGGCTCATTAAATAGAAAAGCCTGAGAAGAGAATGAAGGGGTTCTTGATTTGAAACTCCTAACTCTTCATTCCCATTTGAGACAAAAAGACAAGAATTACTTAATTAAAAGAATGGAAAATGCCACACAGGGTGACCTTTCGAATGTTGTGAATTATTAATTCAAAAAGGAGTGTCCATTCAAATAACAAGTAATTATTAATTCCTTTTCATGTATATTAGCCAAATGGGGTGGGTTTAATTTAATTCCAAGCACTTAGGACTTTAGGATTAAATTAATTTATCATAGGGGTAATTTAGCTAATAAAAGTCGAAGACTTTAGGAATTAATTTTAATATTTGATTAATGCAATTTAGGGTCTTTTCAATTCACATCTAGTCAAATTAAGTCAGGTAGGAGAGAGAAAATTGCCTAGGAAACTAGGACTTTGGAGATGTAAAATTGATGAAAATGCACCAAAATTAATTGAATTTAATAGGTGCCAATTTTAGGGTATTACAGTTAGTCTAATAGAACCACACAAGGTGCTTGTTTCTTTAGTGATTTCAATGTAAGAATCAATTTGTTCAATGTTAAACTTGGCTTTTTTAGGAACTTTGGCTTTGACCTTCGCAGTGGGGTTATTTCACTTTTTTCCTTGGGGATTTCAACTGACTTAGTAGTGGGGGAGGTATCTAGGGGTATCATGGGAGCTTTGAGGTTAGGATTTTTGAGGCATAACTTTTTGCCAGGTCCTGGAGTGGCTAAAACACTAGCAAAGAGAGGAGAAGGAAAGGTCAGAGCTTCTTGGATAGAGATAGCACGTGGAGGGAATAAGGCTAGTGTTGGAAATTTGGATGTATTTTCATTGATGTCAACATGTCTACTATGATGTTTGGATGTTTAGTGTGATGTTTGGATGTTTTGATATATGTTATGTAGTTTATATGTCAGATATGTAGTTTTTCCAATAATGTAGTATGTTTAGATAAATGGCAAAGGAAGGTTATTGAAGATGAGGAGTCATACACCTCATGGGATGATGTAGAGGTTGTCTACATGTTTCATGTCAAGTATGAGTTGTTTACATGATGATTTGATCAAGTTATGGTATAAAAAATGAAGATTGGTTATTTTGCTAATTGCTAGTATTACAGTATTATAGAGTTGCAGAGATTGGTTTCACACATGTGCTCAAGGTGAGATATTGGTTGCACAACTAGGAATATGTTAAGGACACGATAATGTGTCTACCATTCAAAAGGTTTATGATTCTGATGGTCCTTGAGGCATTTACAAGTATTTCAAGTGAGGATAATAATGCTCTTGAAGTTTATCATAAGATGCTGATAGATCCGATGGGTGTGATAGATTTGATCATTTGTTTGAGCTTCATGATGCCTTAGGATGATCTAGTATTATTTCCTGATGAGTTGACAACTTACATTGATCAAGGTGACTAAGTTCAATAGATTCAAGTTGTGCTTTTTAGTCCTTAGTTGACATGTCAAGAAAAGTTGATAAAATGAGTTATGTGAGATCAATAAAAAGTTTAAGGGTTTATGGTTATGCTCTCGAGGTTGTAATACCCTACCAAGTGACTCTTGGCACAAGGACATAAATACATAACAAAACATGTAGAACTTTTATTTATTTATTTAATTTACTTTAATATAATAATGGAGACAAGTAATAACTCAAGCATCATCCACAACTATGTTCATTTTGAAACATTCTTATGATAACTTTTCAATGTAATATAAGATAAAAATAACTAATACCATTGCATACCTAAATTTTGCTTTCTTATTTCTTCACCATGCTTTCCAATACCTATATCTGCACACATGTCTCTAAACTAGATGCAAGAAAACAAGTCATGAATATTAATTACATGATCATAAATATAACCTCTATCATAATCTATTATGATAAATAATGAATACCAAAAGACAAACCCTATTGGACCTAAGTCTCAGGGGCTCATCATTGATGGCCTTACCTACGTCCACACTCAAAGACTTTGTAGTTTGACTCATAAATATTGAACCATGTCATATAGTTCCCAAAGGACAGGATACAAAAAAACCATTGCATACTTATTATAATATGTTTAATAGCATACATATGCAGTTACACAACCCTTTCTAGGATCCAATACCCTAGATAATTTCCATCAATGATTGCTACCCACTGGTAAAGCCGAAATGAAAATCAATTTAAGGTTATACAAAAAAAATACATACATAGGAATCTAGTTGGTCATTAATTGTAGAAGGAATAATTCCTTTCCTACTAATAGCCTAGGTCTTTTCCTAGAAAGACTTATCTTAGTGTTGGATAAACCCAAGTTATTGGAGAAACATCTAAAAGATTGAGATTAATGAATAACAAGGAGATATTTTAGTATGGGTATATACAATCATAAGATGGTAACAACTTGGTATAAGTGATTCCCTTACACAAATTCTCACCAAAGATCTTTAAAATGATTAATATGCAAATTAATGGGTAGTTAGCCAATAACCTAGAATTTCCTATATATAGTTAGAAACTAAGAAATAATTATTTTCTATCTCTTTTGTGTAGAGCTATACAATGTTGACTCAAAATTGATAAACATCATATGAATTAATATGAATAATTTCCAATCATAAGGCAATATCTCTACAGAAGTCATAATGAAGATTCCAACCTAGATAGCGTTACATTATTGACAATACCAACTAATGTCTTTCAAAATAAATTGATCATCAATCATCCTTAAGTTATGAATTGCTACCATTTAGATAACTCAAAACACAATCCACATGAGTTTATATTATATTCATGTAAAGGACATAAGAAATTAACTAAGATTTTAATGCAAGGATTATATAAAATTTCAAAAGATCTAAGGACATATTTTCCTATCACATGAGTTAATGATGTCAACCTTACTATTCTAAAAAGTCTTAGTATTAGAATAAGATCATCTCCAACATAAATTCATTCAAAATACAAACTAACTAAATCCTTTAAGATAAATAATACATCTCACTTTTATATATATAAGATTTATAAAATTGAACTTAACATCTATCCATTATGCTAACAACTTATTCCAAACTTCAATTTTCAATACTATTTGTAATGTGTTGAAACCAAATACTAGAGACATTGTAGTCAAATTTACACAAATCTTTATTGTTAACAGCAATTTATACTTCTACATTTCCTTTTGCATATTAACAAATCTAACTTAAACCCATATATTTCTCTTAGAAAACAACTAAATCTCATACATGTTGCTTCCTTATATCATCAATGTTTGACATCATTCCTCAATTTACATATTTCAACATAATTTACTTATACTAGAAGTGTTACCTACACTCCTACAATTTTGGGTTCTAACATAACCTTCTAACATAACTAAAGGTTAAGAGATGATGCCAAGTGTATATGTTTTCTTGAGGGACTACCCCTAATATATGTAACCTTATCGAGTCATGTTAGATACTTTAATTTCTTTCCCACAATATTATGACCAATGTCTTATAAAGGAAAAAGATGAATTTTCCTCATAATAGTTGGGCATTATCATTAGGACACGACTAAGCTCCTCCTGAAAGAATGCATTGTTGTACACTAAAAAGTTTATGATGCATACATATTATACATGGGATAGCCATACCGAACAGAGTAAAACAAAGCAAATGGAGGTAACAGAGTAAAACTGAGGTAGGAAATGGAGAATAGATCTGAAAGATCTGCTTGTTAGTGGGAACGAAGACTGGGAGCAAGGACAAATTGTTTGTTAGAGAAACTTGTCCTGTCCCAACTGTCTGTTTTGATGTCTTTGGCAGTCCATATTTTATATATATATATTTTAATCTTTCGTGCAAATTTTTTTGAATTTGAAAAGATATCAATTTTTTAAACTTCCATTTCTTTTATTTTATTTTAAAATCTCTGTAATATTTATGAATATTAAATTTTTGTTGTTCTTGTAAAGATATATAATTTTCTGTATTTTATATATTAAATATATACAAATATTATATGTTAAAAATATTATATGTTAAATATATACAAATATTAATGTTAAGGCTTTATGAAATTTAATTATTTGTCTTAAAAAATTAATATTGAATTGTAAATACAGATCATAAGTATTTTGAAGATAAAGATTACTATTTTTTTAATTTATCTCTATATTAAAAATCTACTTTAAAAATCTATACAAGAGGTGGACAGATATTCTTATGTAAATTTACATTTCTAACAATACTAATTTTTTAAATTTACATTTCTTCTATTTTATTTTTTTAAATTATTGTGATATTTATTAATATTTTTTTTGCTTTTCTAAAAATGACGCAGGGTCGAAAACGCACAATATTTTTGGCCAACGCACTTATCCTTTTATACAACTAGTCTTAATTGTGCAAGAATAGTTTAAACTACACCGTTGATCTTAGAAAAAGTAATCAACCTTTAAATCTTTTGTAAAAAGAACTGGCCCCACATCTCATGCGCATCGGTGTAACAATGACTATCGAATCTTGCCAAAATCACCCAGCCATAACCCAACTTTTGGTCGAAAACATCGGATGTTTTCACCATTGGTATAAATTTACCCTAGCTACTTTGATACAAAAACACTACGTGTCTTCACCATCGATGAAAGGTGAGTGATCAGAAGGGATTCTTGGCTCACATCGATAGGTGAGGTTATGTTGATACTCCATATCAGTATAGCATTTCCCTTTCTATACAGATACAAAAACATTGTGTATTTTTTACATCAAAATAAGTTGGGTTATCGCTGGGTGATTTTGGTCGGATCAGATATTAATTGTTACACCGATGCGTGCAAGATGTGGGGCCCAGTTGCCTTTTTACAAAATATTTAAATGACGATTACTTTTTCTAAGATCAACGGTGTAGTTTAAATTGTTCTTGCGCAATTAAGACTAAGGTGTATAAATGAATAAGTGCGCAAGCGCACATGTCAAAAACATTATGTGTTTTCAACCCTGCGTCATTTTTCATTTTTTTATATTATTGGCAGTATGCATTTTTTGGTCGAAAACATTAGATGTTTTCATCATCGGTATAAGTTGACCTTAGGTACTTTGATATAAAAACACTACATGTCTTCACCATCAGTGAGGGGTGAGTGATCAGATGGGATACTTCGCCCACATCGATAGGCGAGGTTAGGCCGATACTTCATATCAGTATAGCATTGCCCTTGCTATACCAATACAAAAATATTGTGTATTTTTGACATCAGAATAAGTTGGGTTATCGCTAGGTAATTTTGGTTGGATCCGATAGTCATTGTTACACTGATGTGCATGAGATGTGGGGCCCAATTGCCTTTTTACAAAAGATTTAAAGGACGATTACTTTTTTTAAGATCAACGATGTAGTTTAAACTGTTCTTGTGTGATTAAGACTAAGGTGTATAAAAGGATAAGTGCGCAAGTGCACAAGTCAAAAACACTTTGTGTTTTCGAACCTACGTCATTTTTTCTATTTGACTGAGTGGCGATTTGAGAGCATAAAAGTTAATGTTGAACTACAATATTTTGCATCTACATACTACAATAATACCTTTACTTGACTTGTTGTCACTTGAAAAGGTATTGGATGGATTCTACTGACTAAAGGGGCATTAATTGACTTCTTCTTACTACTTCTATAATCATATTTTATTTTCTGACATATTTGGATAGTCAATGTACAAAATTGGATTAGAAATATAGCCTTAGCACTACAATTTGATAATTAATCAAAAGAAAATATAATTTAATGTGATAATTAAATTATGTCATGTGATAATTATATGTACAGATTTTCCTTGTTAGATATGTAAAAATGTCTTTGCAATATAATAGAAGTGTGATCTAAAATGAATCAAACAACCAATTCTTTTCTAAAGAACATTGAATTTACATTTTATATAAAAATTTACTTGTCTCATAATAATAGAAAATTCTAAAACAAACCAAAAAAGTATTTACAAATTAAAAAATATAAATGAAGAATCCAAATTATAAAATAGAATTTCTATAGATGTGAACCAATTATTTTCTAAAGAACATCAAATTTACTTTTTATATAAAAAGCTACTTGTCTAATAATAATAGAAAACTCCAAAACAAATCAAAAAAATATTTACGAATCAAAGAATATAAATGAAGAATAATCTAAAATATAAAATATAATTTCTATATATGTGAATCGGGTGAATGCAAATTTTCAAGAGGAATGTACTATAAATGGAAGTGATAAAGGAAGACGGTTGGGAGATAAGTTCTTATAAAAGTAAAATATAGAGTGATTTTTTATCTTATAGTGAAGTTTGATACAAATTTGGTCCATAGAACTTAAAATAAAAAATTTTATGGAAATTTGATATGAACTTATATTGTCTTATGGAGTACGTGTGCCTTGTTTTCAAGCCCATTCAAATTGTAAAAATGTCATACTTGTAATATTTTACTCTAACAAATCTAATTGTCTTTGGTCCAACATGCTCTTACAAATTATATGACCTGAATTATATGTTGGAGTTGATGAAAAGCAACCCACAGCTCCCAAGAATCCCTGCATGCAAACACCTGTCACAGAAAGAGAGAAAAAACTATGGAGGCATGTAATCACAGATTTGAGAAAGAGAAGCCATGATTGAGAATAACAAATGAGAGAGAAAATATCAATACAATAATCTATTCTCCATTAATTGATCCAATAAGTGAATTAATAAAATACAAAGAGGGAATCCTTATAAAAGGATACCAAAACCCTAAAGGATAATAAGATGCCTAAGTTTAACTTAAGTGTAGAGTATAATAGACTAATAATTAAATAAATTAATTATTAGCTATAATATGACAACTCTAACACCCCCCCTTAAGTGTAACTTAGGGAGAAGCTAAACAACTAAGGACTAAAAGATGCATGAAAACAAAATGCATGAAAGAACTATGGGTCCCAGCAACTAGGCCTGATCAGGTACCCAAATACAAGAAATAAACTAGATGAAGGAAACAAAGCCTCCAATCTAGGGAAAGTCCCAAAGAAAGGAACAAGAAAGAGCATGTATAACATCTCCGAAGCATGAAGCTGTAAACACTGTCAGAAGTAACTGCTGGAACCTGCACTGAAGAAGTGCATGATCAGGTAGAGAAGACAAAGTCTAAAGAGCTGATCAATCAAAGAGGTGGCCTCCAAAAGTAGGAATGAATGAGTGTCTATATAGTAGATGATCCATCTCACCGAAATGCATAGGTTCCTAGCCACTGCATCCGCCTAGTACATAGGAACAAAAATTGTATACATAGATCACTCAAATGAACCAAGGAAGCAATAGAACCAACAGGTTAACCCCCCCATTATGCTGATCAGAGAGAGGTGTGACAAGAACACTGAAATGCAATGCTAGAAACATCTGCAAGAAGAAGAATCAGGAACACCAACAGTGCAACAGAAGGACAAGCACAGGATAAAGGGCAGTGTCATGAACACACAGCATGGGCTAATGTCATGGAAGGTACACTCACTTTACAAAGGTGGATAAGCACAAAAGACAAAACATCATAACCCCCCATGGCACTTTATAACTAAGTGCGAGTACAAAAAAATACAAGGTGCTCGAAATCCCAGATATGTAGAAGCAGAAACTTTATCTTAGTGAGTTTACAGAAAAGAGAATGCTACATAAGAGAAGTATACAATGCTCAGAAGAAAGAAAGAAGAGTGAGCCAGAAGAATATAAGAAGAGGTCCCAGGACTTGTAGAATCCAAGTAATCCACCAGAGTGTGAAAGTGAAAAAATCAGAGGAGAAAGAACCTGGAGTAGAATATGGATAAAAGACCCCTGCCACTACAAAACTCATAGAACCAACTTTCTGACGATATCTGGTTTGCCCAAAAAAGAGTTCGGATGACCAAGATATGGCTCTCAGAAGGCAAAAAAAAACATCAACTTTGACAGAAAAAAATTCCATCAAAATGGAAAAATTAGAGAATCAAACCTTTTCCATTAGATTGGGCTCAGAAAGAGCTTTTCGATGATATAAAAAAGTCAAAAATCTGATACCGTATGCTCAAGATACGACGAAAAGACCAAAAGCTGCTTCGGAGAACAAAAAAGATAAAAAACACATGCAAAGCACCTCAGGATGCGTGCCAAATTTTTACCTTGAAAAATTAAAAAGGACACATCGAGAATTGTGCAAAGTTTTTTTTTTTGCTTCGGGATGCATGCCGAAAATAAAAGAAGTTGACTCAAGAATCATGCCAAAAATTATCACTTTGGGAATCATGCCAATTTTTTTTTGCATAAGGATGCATGCTGAAAATTTAAAAAAAATCATCACCTCGGGATGCCTGCCAAATTTGTACGGCTATGGGCCCAAAATAATTTGCCTCAAATTGCAAAGTTGTCCAAAATGGACAAATTTTATATGGATTCTAGGGTTTTTGGGTGCTTTGAGCGCAATGGTGATGTCCGTTTGAGCCCAAAGTGACTGGAAATAAAGGTCCCCCCTAAATCCACATAAAAAGCTTTAGAAAAACACAGATATGAAGAACACAACCAAACCCTCTCAAATAACGAATAGGGGCATGAAGATCTGAAGCTCTGATACCATGTTGGAGTCTATGAAAAGCAACCCATAGCTCCCAAGAATCCCTACATGCAAACACCTGTCACAGAAAGAGAGAAAAAACTATGGAGGCATGTAATCACAGATTTGAGAAAGAGAAGCCATGATTGAGAATAACAAATGAGAGAGAAAATCTCAATACAACAATCTATTCTCCATTAATTGATCCAATAAGTGAATTAATAAAATACAAAGAGGGAATCCTTATAAAAGGATACTGAAACCCTAAAGGATAATAAGATGCCTAAGTTTAACTTAAGTGTAGAGTATAATAGACTAATAATTAAATAAATTAATTATTAGCTATAATATGACAACTCTAACATTATATGGAAGGGCACTTCCTTTAAAACCAAAAATAGGAATACTTACATTAGAAACTACTTTGAACACTCTTATATAATCCCAAGAACTTTTAAAATCATGATAATTTATAGGAATAAACAATGATTGCAAACCAATTCAAGGGTCAAATATGTAATATTTGTCAATGGTTGCATGTAGCTCATAGCCTTAGGTATAAATACTAAATATTCTCTACCAAATTCAACATATTCAAAGCTTCCTTTCACGAGATGCTCTTCAACACTTCAGAGAGAGAGAGAGAGACCTTATGTACCCTAAATATTGCACCCTAAAACCTAAGTAGAGAGGGTATGGAGAGAAATAGAGGTGATGGGAGAGAAAAGAGGATAAGAGAGACAAGACTCTAGGGAGGTCTAGAGGGAGGGAGAGAACTAGAGAGGGGGCATATCAAGAGTCAAGAATCCTAGAGGGAGAGAGAGACATGAGAGACGTAGATAGGGAAAGAGAGAGGTGAGGTATATAGAGGGGAACAACAAGAGATGGATAATAAGATATGGTTAGACAGGTGGATATGTCATCCCAAAATATACTAATATAATGCATATAGGTGAATCACATCTTTTAACATTGCATAGTGTATTTTTGTCATTATGTACGATAAACCTAATCCTAAACCTAATCACTTATCCTAACCATAATCCTAACTATAATCTAGTCATAACCCTAAACCCTCATTCTAACTCTAACCATAAACCATAACTCTAAATATTTAATACTATCCATGATGTAAATCCTAACCCTAATGTTAATTCCTTCCTAAACCCATAACCCTAATCCAAATTATAATACATTAGGACCCCTTAAGACCCCTTAGTACCCCTCACAATACATTAATGTATGGTAAGGGGTCATAAGGGGTCGTAAGGGATCCTAGTACACATTAATGTGTCCTAGGACCCCTTAACAACCATCATGACCCATTCTCATAAGGGGTTATGGTTCCCTTAAAAAATTGTTTGTATATGGTTTCGGGGCCCATTCAAAACCTATTTTTACCTAATCAAAACAACCATCATGACCCATAAGATGTATGGTAAGGGGTCCTAAAGGGTCCTAAGGGGTTATAAGAAATCCTAGGACCATTAACCCATTATGCTCCCTTAATTTAGAGCAAAAAATACAGTCCTAGGGGTCAAAACTAGACCAAAAAATAGAATCATTAATTGTGCCAAAAACATACTTAATTTAGAAAGGAAAGGAAGATATTAGATCTTTTGGCAAGGAAGATATTCCTAGTGATTATAATTGGTAGGTCAAATCAAGCAACCCAATCACAATTGTGAAACACAATATCCAACCTTTAAATTGAGATAACATAAAATGATTAAAAAGTACAACACATTTATTCCTCTCTCTCTCTAGGGATAGGGAGAGGAAGAGAGAAAGAGAAGGGATAGCAAGGGGGAGAGAGTGGTATAGGATGAGAAGGATATAAGGATATAGAGAGGGAGAGAGAGAGAGAATTATAAACATAGGAAATCCCCTCAACCTTATGTACCCTAAATACCAAAATGTGTCGGTAAATACTAACTCAGTTAATACTGTACTCGGTATACACCACTAACTCGGTGTATACATAAATCTTCAATTACCGATCACATAAACTTGTTCAATTCTGATCTTCAATACATAAAAAAATCATGTAATACAATTAAGTCAACAACATGATGTCATAGACTAATCAATAAGTTACCCAATGTATACCATAGCCATATCTTCCATATCCATCTCATCTTCATTTAGATATCTCATTCCTTTACCATATTTCTTCTTCATATGTTTGTAACCATCATGATAAGTATAGTCAAAACTAGTTGACATCAATGACAATACATTGACTAATTTAATTGCCTTACATATCACTTTAGTAGCTCAACGATCTCTAATCACTGTCTTTTACTTGTCCATTCATTTCATCAAGATATTCAATCAGTTGTAGGTTATCACTAGATGGGTAAAGAGAGAGGTGGGATATATAGAGGGGAACAACAAGAGGTGAATAATGAGATATCAAAAATGAATACAACATTATTTTTATCACTCTTGGTTAAACTCTTTTACATAAATAACAAGGAGTACATAACTATAAATAGTTATGTACATTAAAGTATGTTCTTGAAGATATAAACCTATATGTAGAATTAAAAAAATACTTGTAGACATATGTATGTAAACTTAATATGTACTATATATATATATGTGTGTGTGTGTGTGTGTGTACATATATATATACATACATATACATACATACACACACACACACACACACACACACACACACACACACACATATATATATATACACACAAAAGTATATATACATGTATATGTGTGTGATCCCATTCAAGTAAAGATATAATATATAGAAACAACCAACTTGACAATACATGAATTTACTATAAAACTACACAAATTGTATTTTTGTGGAATCTTCAACAATTCAATTAAACATGAGGGATAATAGGATACTCTTAAACACTTGAGAGAGAGAGAGAGAGAGAGAGAGAGAGAGAGAGAGAGAGAGAGGTATAAACATAGGAAATACCCATAATCATATGTACCCTAAATCTTGCACCCTAAAACCTATAAAGAGAGGGATATGGTGAGATAGATATGTGATGGAAGAGACAAGAGGATGAGAGAGGAAAGGGGGGTGGCTCTAGAGAGGTCTAGAGGGAAGGAGAGAACTAGAGAGGGAGAAGATAAAAATGTGACAATCCTAGAGGGAGAGAGGGTCATGAGAGACCTATATGGGTAAAGAGAGAGGTTAGATATATAGAGGCGAACAACAAGAGGTGAATAATGAGATATCAAAAATGAATACAACATTTTTTTTTATCACTCTTGATTAAACTCTTTTACATAAATAACAAGGCGTACATAACTATAAATAGTTATGTACATTCAAGCATGTTCTTGAAGATATAAACCTATACGTAGAATTAAAAGAATATTTGTAGACATATGTATGTAAACTTAATATGTACTATATATATATATATGTGTGTGTGTGTGTGTGTATACATATATATACATAAATATATGTATAAATACATACATACATATATGTATGTATGTATACATACATACATACATACATACATATACATATACATATACATATACATATATATATATATATATGTGTGTGTGTGTGTGTGTGTGTGTGTGTGTATGTATGTATACATACATATATATAAATGTAGACATATGTATATATATATAATATTTGTAGACATATGTATGTAAACTTAATATGTACTATATATATGTGTGTGTGTGTGTGTGTATACATATATATACATAAATATATGTATATATACATACATACATATATGTATGTATGTATGTATATATACATATATACATACATATGTATGTATATATGTATATATGTATGTATGTATGTATACATACATACATACATACATACATACATATATATATATATATAGACACACACACACACACACACACATATATACATATACACACACACACACACACACATATATATATATAGTATATGTATATATACATATATACATATATATATATATATATATATATATATATATATATATACATAAATATATGTATATATACATACATATATGTATGTATGTATATATATGTATGTATATGTGTATATATGTATATATGTATATATACATACATATATGTATGTATATATACATACATATATGTATGTATACATATATATGTATATATATATATATATGTATATGTGTAGATATGATGCAGGTGCATTCGAGGGTACTTGGTGAATTTGCATGGAAGGTGTATGTTTGGCCGGTGTTACTTGGTTGTAGCCCTGACTGACGGTCTCGGTCATTGAAGGAAGCTCGGTCATTGAAGGAACTCGGTAATCTTTGGCACTCAGCGAAAGTGTTACTCGGTGATGCTTGTGGTGCTCGATTGACATTGGTGCTTGACGATGCCTGGCATGCTCGGTTATTTCACTATTTCTTGGTAGTTCTGGTTTACTGACTAGAGTTATGTGTGATTTATTGGGCTGACTTGGTGCATTTATTATTGATAGTTGTTGCTATAGGCTGACATGTTGAATTAAATGTTTGTAAGGCTATTTTGATGCCAACTTGTATTGCATTTAATAATTGTTGGGGGGAGTTAATGGTTTCATCCAACCGACTTGTGGCTGATGACTAGTATTTAAGGGGTGTTTGGGTAGATGTTTAGGGGAACACTTAGGAGATCTGGGATATCAAATGAGAAGATTGAATGCTGAAGTTGGCGAAGTTGCGGAAAAGATCTAGCGTGATCTTGCAGATTAGATTGTTATATGATAGTTTTTAGTTTCAGAGCTAGTGGTTTGCACACTTGGGGACAAGGAGATTGCTTGGAGGCTTGCGAGCTCAAGTTTAGATCTGCCTTAGGGTTTCCATCAGTTGCTGATTATTTTTAGAGCTGAACTAGTTGAGATTGTATTGGATCTGTGTGGATCTTGCAGAATTGTTTCTGATTGTAATTGGCCCTAACTTGGAAGGCCTTGCAGCCGAGCATGTTAATGAAAATCAGAGTGAAAAAAATATTTTGGTGTTGTGTTTTTTAGTATTCCACTATGTTGATTGTTGGCTGCAAGGTTTGGACTATCCTTAACTGGATCCACCATCCTTGACTGCATCAGTGGTATCAGAGTGAGAGTTGATCTTGTGGAGTGAAGGTTGACCTAGCAAGGCTGATCTTGCAAAGTTGATCTTGTTTGTGAAGAGATCGTATGATCTAGATTGCAGATCTATAGCACAAAACTTGTGGATCTTGCCCTAGTTGTTTGTTTAAGGTGGCAGGTTGAGATCTGAATTGCATACAACTTGGGGATTTTCACAAGGTGGTCGGTGTAGGGTTTGTTGCAAAGGGTTTCTCTTATTCTTTAAGGATGCCTCCGAGAAGATTGGACCCTAGAGTTATTTATGACCTTTGTGATATTGTTGAATCTAGGATTACAGAGAAGGTGAAATCAGATTTCAAATCTGAGATGGAGTTGACGAAGAATGACATGGTCATCGAGATCATGAGAGTTGTTGTTGGTGTACCTTAGAATGTTGGTACTGAAGATGGTTATGAGGAAGCTGTTAAAGACTTTGAACTTGCTGGATCTAGTGGTGATGACTGGAGGGATAGATCTGGTGAAGACATAACTGCTCAGTTTCTTAGATCTGGAGCTCGGTTAAGTAGCAATTACCGAATGGAAGTTTCTACTTTCTCTGGTACTTTGAAGCCCAAGAACTTGATTGATTGGATTGGTGAACTTGAAGATTTCTTTGAGCTGGAAGAAATTGAAGATCCTCTCTAGGTAAGATTAGCACAGACAAAGTTGAAAGGACATGCTACTCTTTGGTGGAAAGAACTATAAAGAGATAGAGAAGATGAAGGTGAAATGAAGATCAATCGGTGGAGGTTGATGGTGACTAAGATGAAAGCTAAGTTCATACCTTTTGACTATGAGCTTGACTTGTTTAAGAAGTTGCAAAATATGAAATAGAAGGATATGTCTATTGAAGATTATATCGAGGAGTTCTACAAACTTACTATTCGGTCTGGACACCAAGAGCTTGGTAAGGAAAAGGTAGCTCAATATGTGAATGGTTTGAGATTCAATATTTAGGATGAGCTTGGTATGCTAAAGATTGATTCTATTGAAGATGCTTATCAGTATGCTCTAAAGGTAGAAGATAAATTGAAGAGGAAACAACATAGTAATCCCCAAGGGAAGGAAAAGATTGATCACTCGGTGAAGGATAAATTGACTGATGCCGAAGATGAACATAAACCTATGGAACCAAAGAAGAAGATAGGTAGAGTTATCTTTAAGGGTACTTTCTATAGCTGTGGAGAGGAAGGACACCATTCTTTTGAGTGTACATAAAAGAAGTTTGGTGACCGATGAACTGCTGTGGTGAATGAGAATGAACCTGAATCTAAGAACTTGCTACTTTGGCAAACATTGCTCAGTACAAAGGGGGAACCTTGTCAGAGGAGTAACTTGTTTAGGACCCGATGCAAGTTTGGAGGTAAACTTTGTGATGTTATTGTTGATAGTGGTAGTACTGATAACCTTGTTGCCGAGGACATGGTTTAGAAAATTGGGTTGAATAGAATGCAACATCCTTGTCCCTATAGGATTGGCTGGTTACAAGATGTTCATGCTCTAGAAGTAAGAGAACAATACTTTATTGATGTTCATATTGGCCAGTATAAGGATCTTGTGTTATGTGATATTGTGAAGATGAATAGTTGTGATATATTGCTCGATAGACCTTGGCAATATAATTGCAGAGCTATGTATGACTATGTAAGGAATGTGTTTACTATTGAGAAGGATGACATGAAGTTTTCCCTAATGCCTTTGCTGGATACAATGCTCAGTAGGAGAAGCCTGAGTATTGGTAGCCGAGTTGAGTTGGTAGATCCAGAGAAAATGAATGATCAGTATGGAGAACAGACATGTGTGTTGTCAAGAAAAGACTTGAAGAGACAGAGAAAGCTGAAGTGGAAGAGTATGCAAGCTGAAAAGGTGGAGGACTTGTATGTGAAGAACTAGTTCGGGGTTTATGTCCTGAATCTCCCAAGATGTTCTTCTCACATATGAACATCTTTTCAAACGTGGGGTGTCTGATGCAGGGGCATTCTAGGGTATTCGATGAACCTGTATGGGAGGTGTATGTTTGGACGGTGTTAATTGGTTGCAGCCTTGATTGATCGTCTCGGTCATTGAAGGAAGCTCAGTCGCTAAAGGAACTCGGTAATCTCTGGCACTTGGTGAAATTATTACTCAATGATGCCTGTGGTGCTCGGTCGACACTGGTGCTCGGCGATGCCTAGCATGCTTAGTTATTTTATTGTTGCTCGGTAGTTTTGGTTTACCGACTAGAGTTCTATGTGATTTATTGGGCCAACTTGGTGCATTATTGTTGGTAGATGTTGCTATAGGCTGACATGTTGAATTAAATGTTTGTAAGGCTATTTTGATGCCGACTTGTATTGCATTTAATAATTGTTGGGGGGAGTTAATGGTTTCATCCAGCGGACTTGTAACTAAGGACTAGTATTTAAGGGGTGTTTGGGTAGATGTTTAGGGGCACACTTAGGAGATATGGGATATCAGATGAGAAGCTTGAAAGATGAAGTTGGCAAAGTTGTGGAAAAGATCTGGCATGATCTTGCAGATCAGATTGTTAGCTGATAGTTTGTAGTTGCAGAGCTAGTGGTTTGCACACTTGGGGACAAGGAGATTGCTTGGAGGCTTGCGAGCTCAAGTTTAGATCTGCCTTAGGGTTTCCATCAATTGCTGATTGTTTTCAAAGCTGAACTAGCTGAGATTGTATTAGATCTATGTGGATCTTGCAAAATTGTTTCTTATTGTAATTGGCCCTAACCCGGAAGGCCTTACAGCTAGGCATGTTAATGAAAATCAGAGTTAACCAATTATTTTGTTGTTGTGTTGTTGAGTATTCCATTGTGTTGATTGTTGGCTGCAAGGTTTGGACTGTCCTTAACTGGATCCACCATCCTTGACTGTATCAAGATACACACACACACACACACATATATGTGTTCGTGTGTATATATATATATTTGTGTGTGTGTGTGTGTGTGTGTGTGTGTGTGTGTGTGTGTGTGTGTGTATGTGTATATTTATGTGATCCTCTTCAAGTAAAGATATTGTATATAGAAACAACCAACTTGACAATACATGAATTTACTATAGGCTTGATAAATTTACCATAAAACTACACAAATCATATTTGTGTGGAATCTTCAACAATTCAATTAAACATGAGGGATAATAGGATACTCTTAAACACTTGAGAGAGAGAGAGAGAGAGGAAATACCCTCAATCTTATGTACCCTAAAACTTGTGTAGAGAGGGATATGGAGAGATAGATATGTGATGGAAGAGAAAATAGGATGAGAGAGGCAAGGGGATGGCTCTAGGGAGGTCTAGAGGGAGAGAGAGAACTAGAGAGGGAGAAGATAAAAATGTGAGAATCGTAGACGGAGAGAGAGTCACGAGAGACCTAGATGGGTAAAGAGAGAGGTGAGATATATAGAGGGGAATAATAAGAGGTGAATAATGAGATATCAACAATGAATACTGTGTGTGTGAATTTTGTACCTATTCTGTAGACACAACACTTCAATAAAACATTAGAGGTTAGCTTAAATTGAAATCATGCAAGTAATTGAAAACTAATCTAACCAAGTGATTTACTGCCTTCTAGTAGATGTGAGTATGTATTCTCAGATTGGACTGAGATCAGTGACCTTGACGACACCTAAATGAAGGATTTAAATGCAAAATCTAGATATGGAATGAATGCAAATTAATCTATTTTTTTGGATTTTCTGTGCAATTATGATGACAAATGATATGAAACTATTCTATATGAAAAATTGATATGATATGCTAATCTAGAAATGAAATTCTAATATGATATGCTAAAATATGAATGATCTCACAAAGTTGTTTGGTTTGCAAAAGAAGCTCCAATTCTTCAGACACCAATTCGCTAGCATAAGTTCGCACAATTATGAGATGATTTGAGATGAGTTGAAGCCTTAATTTATAGAAATCTAGGGCTTTGAGGATGCATGGAAGAAAGCCATAACTCAGGTTGATTTTTGAGTTATTTTTAAATAAAGGATATTTAACTCACAAAAACATGCAAAAGCAGAGATCAACTCAAAATAGAGTTTAGCTTTAATTGATAATTGATAGTTATCTACTTTTATGATTGTGCATATTTTATTTATGAATTAATTTAATAATAAAGTGATTTATTTCCAACTTAACTGATTTTGAAAAATAAAACAATTGATTTATGGGTTAATCAATTATTTTTCAAACTTTTATTCAAAAACAATATTATTAAAAATTGAAAACTTGCTTTAATTAATTAAATAAGAATTTAATCAATTTATGATAGGAATTTTGATTTATTGTCAAATTTAAATAATACAATTTAGGAATAAATGTAATTAAATTCTATTAAATAATTAAGTGGCAGTATTAAATCTAATTAATTAAATATTGAGAATATTCAATTAATCAAACTTTAGGATAAATAGGATTTATCGCCAAATAATCATTAAATTAAAGATAATTATGATGATTAGGAATATTACTAGGAATATTCCTCGATACAGAATTTATGATAATCAATTAGGATTCGATAATGTTCAGATGTGCCTTAGGTTAGGACTTCGATGTCGATTTCGTTTGATGTGTCGATATAGAAGGTTAATGAACTTATAGCCCATTTTTGGGGTATTACATTTTGCCCCTCTTTGAATTGCTGTGCGAAGTGCAGTGGTTCAAAAATAGTCTATGTATGATATTGAAACTGATGTTTGAAATTGATATTGGTATGAAGCAGAAACTGATTGAAATTGATATGAAGGTAATAGGTCCTGAATGACCAAAGATAATGTTAACTATAACAGTAATGAACCGATGATTGCGAAAAAGTGTCAAAATGCCTGATTTCGAACCTTATGATTGCGAAGAAGTGAGTGACTGATTCCAGACCTGATTGTCCTTATATTGAATCACATTGGTATCACATCCAAACCCTTCAGTTTCTGAAGAACCAAGGAAATAACACAATTGAACCGATAGTTGCAAAAACTGATACAATTTACAAGATTAAGAGAATACCAGATTGATATGGATCTCGATGAATCTGATATGCCCTGAGCGATGATTGATTTTTCATGATCGATGAGGTCTTTTTGATGAATCAACAACTAGACGTGGTTGTTGTCTTGATTACTGAGGAAATATATGATTTCAAAATTTAGATTACAGACTTTGAATGATGTGCAATACCATGCCCCCTTCGGGATAAAAATGGAAATCTGACAAGAAAAGTCAGTATTGAATAGTTTAGAAGCATGTTAATTGATTTGAGAAGTGGTTATATACGTTCGAGAATGCATTCTGCATCGATGGAAGGTCCTGAAGACCAAGTTTTGACTAGGTTTGACCATGAGTTGAAATTTTGATAGTTTGATGGAAGATAATCAGTTAAGTTGAATTCTAGATTTATGTGATGATAGAAGGTTGATTATGCAAGCAGTTGATCGTCCTGGGTCCAAAAATTTTAAATCACGATTTTGACATAGTAAATGATCTCAGATTTTGATTTTGATCCCAAAAATGGATTCAGAACATCGAAATTAGCTAGGGGTGCAATTTTCATGAAAAACGGAGCACTTTTGAAAATTAGGTCAAAAAGCTATATAAAGGCCCAAAGGGTCATTTTCAATTCATTTCAACCTTTTGACTTTAGAGATTCTGTGGAGCCCTCTGAGTGAGTAAATGGCAGAACCAAAGGTACCTATGAGTTCACATTGATTTGAGCGCAGCCGGAGACACCAGAGACCTCAAACCTATGGACATCCGGTAGGTGGACCTCTGTACCTCACTGAAAATTCCCTTTTTGCATGTTTTTATAGCTTTTTAGAATCTTTTCATATGTTTTTCTATTTTTGAATTTTGTGTGCATGGAAAGTCGTACGACTCCCCAGCGGGACTCGTATGATTTTTTAATTATAGATATGTTGTCGTTTCATGACCCCCCAAGAGTCGTATCAGAGGGACCCATGTGTCATATGACATTCCATTAGGTCCCTCATAACTCGTACGAGGGTCATTCCAGTGTTGTCTGACTATCCTTTGTCGTTTGGTTATATATAGAAAGTCGTACGACCTTTCATGCCAGTCTGTACTATTGTATGGAAAACAACGAGCTAAAAACTCAACTTTAGGACCAAATTTTGAACTTTCTGATGCTGTAACTTGATTCTAGATTAGTTAACGCACCTTCTGATATATCAAACTGCCCCTTGTCTGTACTTGTGATCTGGTCTGTGAATGAATTATTGATAGGATTCCTCTTCTTTTTTGTTGGTTTGTGTAGGTTACATACCTTGATGTTCATGTTCGACACTCATATCTTGCTACTCAGAGGTTATGCATATCACTTCCTGACCCCATTAGAGTACACCTTGCTGCGTGTGGTTTTGAGTTCCTGATTCAGTTACCTGATATCAGGGTAAATCATAGTTTATTGATAGCTCTGATTGAGAGATTTCACTCGGAGACCCAGACATTTCACTTGCCTATAGGGGAGATGACTATGACCCCTAAGGATGTGTATAGGATTTTGCGTATTCCATTTCACGCTAGTAGGAGACCTGAGTACGTGAGTTCTAGGAACTTAGGATTAGTTTCTTTTAGATGTATCTTCGGAGATGACACCTAGATGACTTCTTTGATTTCCTGGGAGTTACTTGTATAGAGATATGGCCAGACACATTGATTGGAGTGTATTATAGCTAGTATGATCGGTGGTATCATCATGTCCGACCATTAGTAGAACGGTCTTTTGATGGGTTGGGCACCCATGATAGCATGTTTGATGGCCACTCCCTCTGAGTTGGCTTGGGGGCAGTGCCTCCCGGCACACATGTTCTCCGAGATGCACGAGATTGTATACCATGAGAGTAGATCATTTGTAGTGGGAGCCCTTGTATTATAGATATGGGCGTGGGAGCACATCCTAGTAGTGAGACTAGTGTATCAGAGACAATGACAGCCTCAGGAGCTAGTTATATATACATACACAAGATATGTGACACATGTACAGATGGGACACCCCAAGTACTGGAGGCGGTGTCTAGATGATATGACTTTTGTGCATTGGAGAGCCTATGTAGGCATTGAGCCTTGGCCTACCGCTCGGGAGCAGTTCGGTTATTTCTTTCAGAGTAGGATACTGATAGGCTGAACCTCTACTATCCTTGAGAGATTCCTTATCACTAGAGTATGGTGGTAGTATGGATAGATTCAGGATGCCCTAGAGGACTACACCGCTTATGCTTGGATTGCGCAAGAGCTTGGTTTAGGTTGGTCTACTAGATTATCTTACGCTTTATGCTCACAGGAGTACAGTGACATAGTTGGTAGAGATTGGGAGTACCATCCTCAGGTACTGGATGTAGGGATCACAGATAGATTTGTATCATGGTTAGTAGACCACCCCATTCATAGGTTTTCAGATCCTACCGAGCTGATTCCCTCTATGGAGGAGGTGATGGACATGACAGGTGCTCCTATGCCACAGGGTCCCAGACCAGCACAGGCTCCGATGATACATTCTACACCTTCGAGACCTAGAGCGATGGCTCCACCACAGAGACCATCCAGACAGATGAGGCCCCCTCATCCCACTACTTCTTCAGCAGGGAGATCTACCGATACATAGAGATGGAGCAGAGGAGAGAGAGGTACATTGGGCGGTATTGGTGCAGTAGATGATGTTTTAGGAGCTGAGTAGGTACTAGGTGGTGTGGATACTGATGTGATACAGGATGATGGCACTTTTGATTTAGGTGCAGAGGTCAGATACTGCAAGGCACAAAGAGCAGAGATAGGAGAGTGTCCTGTAGAGGACATAAAGATGCCAGCAATTGATGTTGATCTAGTTGTTCCTCCTACCCCATAGAAGATACATAGTGCTAGGTGGGAGGAGAGATTCATAGAGGCTGATAGGCAGTGCACTGCACTCACGAGGGAGGTACAACAGTTATAGGAAGAGGTGATTCATCAGACCTCAAGATCATCATATTATGTATCAACTTATTATTTTGCCATTCCTGTAGCACAGAGAGTTCCTACCTACTCCCAGTTTATGATGGCATCAGAGGGAGCGAGGGAACCCAGAGTAGAGACAGTACTAGATGTACCACCTCCTCCTCCACCAGATGCAGAGGATCATGCTGATAGTTGATTGATCTATGATATGTTCTGACATTTTTGATCTATTGATTCTAATATACTGTACCCTTTTTGATCATTGATATACTGTACTGATTTTGATAGTGCAGCTGAGCTCATTCTTTTGTACACTGTGCCAGTAGTGCACCCCTGACTAGTTTGAGATTTTTTGATATATATGAGATCGATATGTTGGTTGTGACTTCACATGTACTTGTCATGTTTCGATTTATGATGATATCATGTGATGTTTATGCTATGGGTAGTGTAGAACATATGTATGGATCAATGCAATGCAATGATTTCTTTCATATGTATGGATGTTATGCAAATGTATTTGATTATGGAAAGATGTATGTATGATTTATGCTTATGCACATGGATGAATCGTAATGCAACAAATGATTATGATATGTAAATGCAATGATACACATGATATGTTTTGCAGGTATGATGAAGACAAGTACTCAGTCTTATGTCAAAAAGATATTTAACCTAAGAGGAAAAGTGCTTGCGATTCAGTGAAGAGACCTTCGAGTTTGGTTTCAGCTCTTGTTAGATTTGAAGAGACATTTGAAGAATCATTTAAGCATTGAATTTTAGCCAACCACTGTGAGATCATGCAAACATGCAAAATGCCAAAGAAACAAGTAGAATGAAATGCAACCTAAGACCTAGGACCTAGTCACTGATCATGTGTCGGTCATTCTCATCATTGAATTTTTAGGTAACCAGATAAATCAATACAATGCCCACTAGTTATGAAACCATACACATATGAATATCGATTTGTATGCACAAGAATCAATACAACATCCACTGATTAGGAAACCATGGATATATGAATATTGATTTTGTTTTTAGAATGTCGGATTAGATATAAGCACCAAAGCATAAATGCCAGGATGACTTGAATATCATGTCCATTTTGATATAGCAATTTGTATAAGCATCAAAACATAAACATCGTGATGACTAGAATACACATTTCAGTCAAACACATCAAACAGTCAAGAGATCATTCCAAATCCAGTGTGAATTACCCGTAGTGACCCTTTATCATTCACATCCTTAAGCAAAATCGCGTTTCACAGTAGGAGAAAGAAGTCACTCAAAAAGACAATAGTTAGATCAAAATTCCTTGAATTTTTTGGGTATCAATGGTTGAGGTACGCATGGCCATCCAATTTGAGATAGAGGCTCTTACAGTCGAACACCATTTCAATCCAAAATTTCCAAAGTTGTTAGATTTTCACATACAAGAAGAAAACAAAGAAAAGATTATGCCCCCAGTCATCACTCTCTAAATCTTGTAAAGGACATCATCGAAGAGCTCAAAGGGACACAATATGCAAAAATCTCAATGCAAATCAGTAAGCATACAAGGAGATAAAAGCATGAAGAAGCATAGATTGTTTTCAATTTGATGTTTGATGTTGATTGCGTTGTTGTAGATGAAAAATCCTTTCTGGAGACAAGACTGACTGACTGACTCAAATGAGGCTTCAAAGGACTCTGACTAGATATGATACGTCTAAGATACATTGGAGGCCATAGGATATGACTTTGATTGCCCCCAAGTTTGAGCATTGATAGGATACAGACGCTTGAGCTGATTGGTGTACAGACTGACTTATTGAAAATAGGAATGTAGAAACAAACCGGGAGATATGTACAAACTAAAGCAAGACTGAAAGCTGGGAAAGACCAAGATTGCACTGATAGATGGAGCATTTTGAAACAAGTGGCACCCATTTGTCGGGTTTTCACCATCTTGGCAGAGATTCTATTTTTGCTACCAAGGCGCCTGTTTCCAGGTTTTCACCAAGGCACTTTTTTTTTCTCATTTTTTTGTATTTTTCATTTTTTTACTTTTGATATTTTTCTATTTTTTTTGTGAATCATCAAGGTGCCTATTTTTAGGTTTTCACCAAGATGTTCATTTTTTTCAGGAATTTTTAAAGATTTAAAAGATTTTTTCAAGACATTTTACCATAGACTAAATGCCTTAGGCATAGAATTTCTTTAGATGGAGAATGTTGATTGGTTCTCAGAGCTGTTCTTCTTTAGTCATTGAGAGTTGATAGGCACCAGAACCAAAAGTAGTAGTGATTACAAAGGGACCTAGTCAGTTGGGTTCAAACTTCCCCTTGCGTTCTCGATGTGATTGATTTTTAGGATTCTCTTTCAAGACTAGATCACCAACTTGAAATTCTTTGTGTCTGACTTTCTTGTTGTAGCCTCTAGACATTCTTTTCTGATATACTCAGAGATGATCATATGCTGCTTGTCTACGCTCATCTAGTAGTTCAAGTTATTGCAACCTAGACACTCTGTAGTCATCATCAGTTACTAGACCATGCATTTTGATTCTTAGTGATGGGATTTCAACCTCAATAGGTAGTACCACTTCAGACCCATAAACTAAAGAAAAAGGTGTAGCCCCAGTAGGTGTTCTGATACTTGTTATGTAGGCCCAAAGAGCTGGATTGATCATGAGATGCCAGTCTCTTCCTATCTTATTAACTGTGCAATGCAAGATTTTCAATAGATTCTTGTTAGAAGCCTCTGCTTGTCCATTCCCTTGGGGATAGTAGATAGAAGACCAATGTTGTGTGATCTTGAATTTGGCACATAGATCATCTAGGTCTTTGTTTTTGAATTTCCCACTGTTATCTGTGATTATGGAATGAGGTATCCCATATCTACATATGATATAGTTCAATATGAACATAGATATTTGCTTTCCAGTTGTGTGTGTCAAAGTGACTGCTTCTACCCATTTTGTAAAATAATCTGTAGCTGTGATTATATGGGTATGTCCATTAGAAGAATGAGGATGAATGGACCCTATAAGATCAAATGCCCATTGTTGAAAAGGCCATTGTGTAGTAAAGGGAATTAGATCCCTCCCTGGAGCATGAATTAGGTTGCCATGTACTTGACACTTTTGACAATTCTTAGCAAATTTGATAGCCTCTTTCTCCATTTTAGGCCAATAGTACCCAGCCCTAATAAGTTTTCAAGCTAGTGTTAAACCATTCAAGTGTGACCCACAAATACCTTCATGGACTTCCTCTAATGCACGTTGAGACTCTTCCTATTCTAAACATCTAAGTAGCATACCATCTAAACCTCGTTTGTATAGATCATGACCAATGATGACATATCAGGAGGCATTACAGATAAGGTATCTCTTTTCATGGCGGTTGAAGGTATTGGGAATGATTTGGTCTTGAAGATAGGAAAATAGGTTTTTATATCTAGATGAATCATGACCTACAATAGTGAAAATCATGTGGGTTTTAGGGGAGTCATATGCAAGATAAGATAGTGCTTCCACCAGGAATTCATAGCATAGCTCATGTTCAGGTTACTGTAATAAAGTAGATAGTGTTGCCATTGCATTGGCAGCCTTGTTCTCCATTCTAGGAATTTGCTCAAATGTGATAGATATGAAATATTTCTTAAGATTATCTACCATTCTCTTGTAAGGAATGAGCTTTTCATCTTTAGTTTGGTACACATCATTGACTTGATGAATAACAAGTTGAGAGTCTCCATGAATGTGTAGCTCTGTCACTCTCCACTCAATTGCTAGTTTCATGCCATTCAAAAGGGCTTCATATTCTACAATATTGTTTGTGCAAGAAAACTTTAATCTGAATGCTTTTGGGATTGAGTATCCTTGAGGAGTTATGAACAATATGCCTGCTCCTGATCCATTCTGTGTATAGGAGCCATCAAAGAATAACTGCCATTCTCTAGAAGAAAGAGTCATGATAGAGGAATTTGGAAATTCCATTTGCATTGGTGTATTATTAATCATAGGTGCATTTGCTAATTGATCAGCAATAACCTATCCTTTTATAGCTTTTCTTTCCACATATTCAATGTAAAATTCACTTAAGAGCATGACCCATTTAACTAATCTACCTGTGAGGGCAGCTTTGCTTAGTAGGTACTTGAGTGGATCAATTTTAGCTACCAAATGTGTGGTATGAGCTAACATGTAGTGTCTCAGTTTCTATGATGCAAAGATCACAGTTAGACAAGCCTTCTCAATCATTGAATAGTTCTTCTAACATGCAACCAATGTCCTACTGATATAGTAGTGGAAAATCATCTACCATTCTCATGTCATGTCCACTATCATATCAATGTTAGGTAGTGGAAAATCATCCTTAGGGAATGCTCTATTTACATCTCTAAAGTCTGTGTACACTCTGATTGATTTATCTGGTTTTGAAATAGGTACAATACTAGAGATCCACTCTGCATAGTCAATAACTCAGATGAATCTATCTTTCAGGAGCTTTTCTAATTCAGCTTTTACCAAGAGTACAACATGAGGATGCATCTTTCTCAACTTTTGTTTAACAGGTTTGACATTTGGAGCTATAGATAAATGATGCATTATAAGATTAGGATCCAATCCTGGCATATTTGAATATTTTCATGCAAAGATGATTTTCTTCTCCATTAGGAATGTTGTAAATTTTTGCTTCTCTTCTTCTGATAAAGATTGTGCTAAATGAATCAATTGTGGTTCTTCTGTTGTTCCCAAATTGATAGATTGAGTGGGCTCAATTAGAACTAGAGATCTGTCCTATATATGACTCAAAAGGACATCAAATATCTCATCCTTAGGCACCTCAGAGAGGTTTTCACCTTCAGATACATCTTTTATTTTTACTTTTGTAGGTTCTGAGACTACCACAAAGTGGTTTTCACCCTCAGAACTCTTTTTCTTTTTCTTTTTATTCTTATTTTTCTAACTAATATATTTGATGTCCAACTCCGTCATGCTAACGCTCAGTTAACTGATGGAAGTACTCATAGGCTCAACTACATTGAGGTAGCAAGCAATGGCATAGTCATTTGGGAAGGTATAAATACCATGGCTCAGATTTGTGGAGGTTTGATCAATAAGTTCTGGATATTGGATAGTCAAAGTGAGGAAAGATTAGGCGATAGTGTTTACGGATATGGATATGTCATCATTGGTCCTAACCTGACACTCAAGTTCAAAGGTGATATTACAACTTAAGACATTCAATTCATGAATAGGCTCAATGTCATTGTGGGAGTCCAATTCAGCCATAGGTGGATCAGACTCAATAGGTTCATCATTTCTCTCTAGACTTACGTTGGGTTGAGGTTCATATTGGTGAATAACATCAACATGTTTCTCAGTGATAAGCTCATCTGGTTTTGGAATGATTCCCCATTCATAGTCATTAGATTCATCTTTTGATTTAAGATCTCTAGGAAATCTTAGAACATGAGTAAAGTCAGGGTGAATACCCCAAGAAGGATTACCCTCAGGTTCAGATTTGTATTCATACTCATGGGAATCTATCTCAGAATAACTACCACCTTCTTCTTGGTCCATTTGATTAGCTTCAAGATTAGCTGGTTCTTGTGTGGCAACTATCTCTTGCTTTACAGTAGGTTCTTGCATTTCTACTACATTGATTCTTCTGATAGGATCATCTTCTGCATCAAGGTCTTTGATCTCTTTAGGCAATTTTTCATAGGGAATGAGTTCTGAGCTGTCTGAATCAGTATCTGATGGTTCTATTTCTTCTTTCTTAAGAGGGGCTTCTCCTGGTGCAATTTTCTCTATGACATGGTAACAATTACCTTTGAGGTGAAAGGGTTTCTTTTTAAATCCTAAGCCAACTTTATCTTTATTTTCTCTACCAGTATGTGGGAGAGGTGCCTCAAGACTTTTCCTCTAACTCCTAGAGGTCCTTTACCTAAATATCCCATCTTAGCTATTAATTTATCTCCTGGGCCATATGACTTAGACGAATCTTTGGATACTATAGAATCATGAGTTTGGACGACTTGGGATTCAGGTTCATCTTTTTAAAGCTATGCGAGCACAACTTCATCCTCTTCAAATTCTTGCTTGGAGACTTGTTCTACTACAAAATTCTTTTTATATGCCTCAAGAGGTTCTTTAGATTCTGGTTTGGATTGTTTCAAAGATTGTCCATAAGACTTAGGTGAGATAGGGAGAGATGTCAAAGATAAGATTGGCTCCATAGTATATTCTCCCATACTATTTTCTTTGATATTAACCTCTTTTACAAGATCTTCCATTTTAGATGTGGATGCTTCTTTAGTTGGTTCAATGGAAGATTCTTTGTTATTAGGCACAAGCTTATCTGCACTTTCCTTCAATGTATTGCAAGTGGTGGATATGTCTGCTAGAATAGTGACCTCTACTCTTTCATAAGGAAATTTCAAGTATTGGTGAAATGTAGAAGGAATAGCTTTCATCTCATGTATCCATGGTCTCCCTAGAAGAATTTTGTAAGCCAAAGGTAGATCAAGAAATTGACATACAGTATCTCTGATAACTAGACCTGCTTTGATAGGTAAGACAATGGTGCCTTTAGAAGATATTTCTTGTTCATCATAGGCTTTGATAGTTATTTTCTTTCTAGGATCAATAGCCAATTCTGAAAATCCCAATTGTGTGACCAAGCTGTAAGAACAAATGTTTAGGCCAGTGCCCCCATCTATCAACACATGTTTGACTCTACGGTTTTGGATCAAGACTTCTATATGAAAAGGCTGATTATGTGGGTGACTCAAGGAGTTGTCATCTTCCTCTAAAAAGGAGATATATTGCAGAGATGTAAGATGTCCAACCATAGTCTGGAACCTGTCTAAATCAAGGTCATCAGGAACATTGGATCCAAGCAAAGCTTTGTCTAGAATAGCTCTATGAGTTGGAGATATTCGAAGCAACTCAAACATGGAGATTTTTGCATTAGTGTGTTGGAGTTGTTGGACAATGCTATAAGATGTTGGCCCTGTATCTTTAGAATTGGAATATTTAGAAACAACCTTCTGTTTGGAAGCGGAAGAAAGATTGAAGGGCATCTTAGGGACATTTGATGAATCTGGGATTTGTCTGTTTAGATGTGCCTGAGCTTGTGATCTAGTAACTGCATTAGCTAAAGAATGATCTCTATCTCTTCACACAATTGTGATGACATTGCAATATTCAGAGAGACAAGGTTCAACCATATTGATAACAACATTATTTCCCGGGTAAGCATAATTGACCTTTGGCCCCATATTAGGTTGAGAAGATGAAACTTCTTGACCATGTTTCAGAAATGGTTTTATGAATGCTATATGATCATTATTGCTCTTATGATTGTCAATGGTGATATCTCCCTTATCAATCAGATCTTGAATAGTATGTTTCAAGCGTAAGCAGTTATTCATTTTTTGACCTTTACCTCAATGGAAATCATAGAATTCATTCTCTCTCCACCATTTTGGTTTAGGATCAAAATCAGGTGGTCAGATCTCAGGCAAGGAGATGATGTTATTAGCTAGTAGAGTTCTCATGACTAATTCCAAAGATTCTCCAAGAGGAGTGAACGTTTGTTTATTATCAGCGGACCACATTTTATACTCTGGCTTCTTTTGAGATGATTTAGGCACCTTTTGTTCTGAAGCTTTTATGGCTTGGGTACCAATAGTTAGATTGAAAGCTGGTGCCTTAGATGGAGCATGGATGGTATCAACAATGCCATCTATGATGATGCCTTTATTCTTGTTCCAATTTTTGTTCTTATCTTTAGAACTGTATCCTGATTCTTACTTGTCTTTTTGAAGTGTGATTTCTCCTTTTTTCACAAGCACTTTTTTGATTTTGATAGCATTGTCCACCATCTTATCAAAAGATGTATGATCTTGAATTTGTAGAGGATAATTGATTTCTAGAACAAGATTATTGATGAAGATTTCCAATTTTTCTGCTTCTGGAATAGGTCTGGCATATAGAGAGAACTTCTTCCTCCATCTCTTAAGAAATGTTAGGAATGGTTCCCCTGGATATTGCTTGAGATTACAGATATCAATCATGGTGACTGGATGTTGAATATTGTAGGAGTATTGTTGATAAAACAATTTGATCAACTCCTCAAAAGTTTTGATAGTAGAAGGCAATCTAGAAAACCAATGAATGGCCGCTCCACCTAGAGATCGAGGGAAGAGACGCATTAGATAGGTTGGTTCATGCATGAACTCCATAGATTATGTACAAAATTCTCTAACATGATCATGAGGATCTGATTTTCCATCATACTTATCATACTTAGGCATCTCCACTCTTTTTGGGAATGGTGGCATGTACAAGTCTTTGTCGAATGGAAAAGGACATAGGGCCTCCATGGAGAACTCCTTGGGTTCCTTTTCTTTCTCAAGATTATTAAGCTTGACTTGCATGGCATGCATCTATTTCATCATAGCTATGAGTGGAGTTTCTTCCTCATGTGTAATGATATCTTCAACATTAAAGTTGGTAGGAAGTTTAGCTCCTTGATGAGCCAATTGTAAAAAGTATGCCTCGCTGTCTTCTTTCAAGAAATGCTTCATCATTCATTTGAAGTTATCATCATTTTGATATTGAAAAATTTCTTCAGGTGTGGATTCCTGATCTACACCATGTTGAGATTGAGGTCTTTGAGAGCCAAAGTTTGTCCCTACTTGAGACATGGTAGGAGTTTGTGGACTCCCTGGAATAGATTGATGAGGAGTTTGTTGATTGCCTCCGTGAGTTGATGGAGGAGGTACGTAACCAGTTTTTAATTGAAAGTTTCCAAGACCGTCATCTTTGTAAAGACCTAAATTTTAGAGTTGTTCAAGAGTTGGACCCTTGGTAGCGGTAATAGGTAAGGTCTGGGATGCTTCTCCACATTTCTTGTGAGAGGAATCTCTAGTTTCCATCATCAACCTTGGGTGAAGCAAAAGAATAAGATGAAGACAATTGAAGAATGATTGAATCAAGATGATCAGATGATGGAACCTTGTCAAGGTTTGATTGATTGAAGTATAGATATGACTTAGATGAGGGATACTGTGCCCTGGATGTATGGGTAGATGCCCAAAATATAGCGGACAAGATATCACAACACTTAGTCATTTTGATGATTGATTGAAGATTGATAGTTATGACAAGGTTTTGACACAAGATGATAAAGACTCAAATCGATTAAACAGAAGGCTAGATCAAATTCAAAAGACCACTTTGGGATAATGATTGGATTCTCAATAGCTTACTGCTCTATTCCTAACATAGTGATTTATTTGATAGATTCTAGAAATAGGCTAAAAAAGCTAGATATCTAGCGATTTTGACAACTTTCTGGCAATTTTTCAAAACTTCTCAAACAAATTTCTGCAGACTCATACGACAGTGGGTACGACATGAAATGACAATTGCTAAACTTGTACGACAGTTGACAAGAAAAAAATGATTTTTGAAAAGGACTGGCAGAAACACTCGTATAAAAATGTACTTGGTATCATACGACACTTAGTGGTAAATGAAATGACTCTTTCCAAAACTCGTATGACTCTCTGACTGACTGAGATGATAGTGGACTCCAGAAAAGAATTTTACTTCATATCTTACAAATTTTGAGTTTTTAGATTTAGTTTCTTTGTAAATTTCAATGTCCAAATTTTGAGGATGGTAACAGATTTGTTTGTTTTCAATAACCAGATAGATAAGCAAGCACGCAAAATAGCAAGCAAGTGATTTCAAGCATGTCTAAAAACAATGAACAAGGGCAAAAGAAACCTTGCGCATGAACAATCAAGTGATTTTATTTTTTCTAATCCTCCGAAGCGCTAATTGTGTATGTTCCAAAAAGTTTTGCAATAATGCACATATACCCTAGAAAAATAAAAATTTGGCCTCTCTAGGGTTTTTAGTAATGGTTTGACTCTGCAACTTTTATGATCCAAAGGGGTGAACTCCAATCTTGGCGCACTAGGGTTTTGACATAGTCCAAGAATTTAATCAATCAGGAGCTGCTAGGGAGATCTAACAACCCAACAATGAACCACAGCTGTGAAGATTTCTTCCACAAGGATATTTATATAGCGGCTGTCACTACCACGGCAAAAATAACTATTACCGCTTGAGGTTCCGTCAATGTGGTTGACCCAGTTAAGGGAATGTCCACTATGGTTAACCCTCTCTAAAGGTGACTCACAAAATATACCACATGGAGACTAGTTCCAGATTCAAGGATTTGGGTTTCTGGTACTATCCAAAAAAGAAGTAGAGCATAATCCCCTAGCCTTTTCACTTTTAACCTAAACAAAGCAGACAAATTAATCCGACACACTAAGACCAAGATTATCTCACAAAGATCTATCACATCAACCCCTTATGATCTATCAACCTCTCCAAAGAGAGAATGCATCGATCAAAAGTTGAAGACACATGGATCTAGTGGAACGTGAGACTCCCTCAGTATCCTCCCTACCTACAAGGGTTCCTTTGTTGAGAGGAGCTTCGATGGAAACTCACTCTCTCAAGATCCATGAATAGTGTTCATAGGGCCTATTTACTATGTGTAACAAAGATGCTGAAAGCAAAATCTATGTTCATTTTTATAGCCCAAATGAAATCTGTGATAAGGAAGCAATAAAAAGTCACTCAAGCTAGACACATGAGATGTTCGTTTTAAGTCCAAAATTGAAGTCTCATTAGCTAAGAAGGTTACCTAAATTCCTCGCAATGTGCTTAGTAGATTTTTACCTATTTTTAGCAATTCTTGCACTTTTCCCAATCAAAACCAGCAGGAGTTGATAAAAAATAGAGAATTTTAATTGTTAAGATTAGCTGTTAGTCCAAATCTGGAAATCAAATCTGACAAAATACCTTGAAAAATGAAATGACAATTAAAACCTAGTGCCAAAACTCATACGACAATGGGTATGCTTCCAGACAACAGTCCAAAAACTCGTACGACACTGGGTGTTAGATCATACGACTTTATACCTTTCAAATGACAGTGTGTATAGTCTGACAAGATCCTCGATAAAATAAACTATTGTACGATTGTGGGTATAGTCTGGTATGACTTTTGTCAGAAAATCGTACAAAAATTATATGGACAGAGTATAAAAATCATAGCTTTGGCTCAGAAAATGATAAGAAAAGATAGAAATTGATAGAATTGAAATGGTAACCCGTATTAGGGCCCCATGGTGGGTGCCAAAAATGTATGTGTGAATTTTGTACCTGTTATGTAGACACAACACTTCAATAAAACATTAGAGGTTAGCTTAAATTGAAATCATGCAAGTAATTGAAAACTAATCTAACCAGGTGATTTACTGCCTTCTAGTAGATGTGAGTATGAATTCTCAGATTGGACCGAGATCAGTGACCTTGACAAAACCTAAACGAAGGATTTAAATGCAAAATCTAGATATGGAATGAATGCAAATTAATCTATTTTTTTGGATTTTCTGTGCAATTATGATGACAAATGATATGAAACTATTCTATATGAAAACTTGATATGATATCCTAATCTAGAAATGAAATTCTAATATGATATGCTAAAATATGAATGATCTCTCAAAGTTGTTTGATTTGCAAAAGAAGCTCCAATTCTTTAGACACCAATTCGCCAGCATAAGTTCGCACAATTATGAGATGATTTGAGATGAGCTGAAGCCTTAATTTATAGAAATCTAGGGCTTTGAGGATGCATGGAAGAAACCCATAACTCAGGTTGATTTTTGAGTTATTTTTAAATAAAGGATATTTAACTCACAAAAACATGCAAAAGCAGAGATCAACTCAAATAGAGTTTAGCTTTAATTGATAATTGATAGTTATATGCTTTTATGATTGTGCATATTTTATTTATGAATTAATTTAATAATAAAGTGATTTATTTCCAACTTAACTGATTTTGAAAAATAAAACAATTGATTTATGGGTTAATCAATTATTTTTCAAACTTTTATTCAAAAACAATATTATTAAAAATTGACAACTTGCTTTAATTAATTAAATAAGAATTTAATCAATTTATGATAGGAATTTTGATTTATTGTCAAATTTAAATAATATAATTTAGGAATAAATGTAATTAAATTCAATTAAATAATTAAGTGGCAGTATTAAATCTAATTAATTAAATATTGAGAATATTCAATTAATCAAACTTTAGGATAAATAGGATTTATCACCAAATAATCATTAAATTAAAGATAATTATGATGATTAGGAATATTACTAGGAATATTCCCTGATGCAGAATTTATGATAATCAATTAGGATTCGATAATGTTCAGATGTGCCTTAGGTTAGGACTTCGATGTCGATTTCATTCGATGTGTCGATATAGAAGGTTAATGAATGTATAGCCCATTTTTGGGGTATTACAAATACAACATTCCTTTTAACACTCTTTATTAAACTCTTTTACATAAATAACAAGGAGTACATAAAAATAAATAGTTATGTACATTCAAGCATGTTCTTGAAGATATAAACCTATATACATAGAATTAAAACAATACTTGTAGACATATGTATGTAAAATTTATATATATATATATATATATATATATATGTGTGTGTGTGTGTGTGTGTGTGTGTGTGTGTGTGTGTGTGTGTGTGTATCTGTGTGTGTGTGTGTGTGTGCACATATTTTTATACATACATGTATCTGTATATATACATATAGACATATATATACATGTATATATATATATATATGTGTGTGTGTGTGTGTGTCTCTATATATATATATATATACACACACACACACATATATATAGATATGTATAAATATATGTATAGACACACACACACACACACACATATATACATACATACATACATACATACATATATATGTATGTATGTATGTATGTACACACACACACACACATATCTATGTGTGTATGTATATGTGTATATATATATGTGTGCGTGTATATTTATGTGTTCCCTTTCAAGTAAAGATAGTATATAGAAACAACCAACTTGACAATACATGAATTTACTATAGGCTTGATAAATTTACTATAAAACTACACAAATCGTATTTGTGTGGAATCTTCAACAATTCAATTAAACATGAGGGATAATAGGATACTCTTAAACACTTGAGAGAGAGAGAGAGAGAGAGAGAGAGAGAGAGAGAGAAGTATAAACATAGGAAATACCCTAAATCTTACACCCTTAACCCTGTGTAGAGAGGGATATGGAGAGATATATATGTGTCTTAGGACCCCTTAAGACCCCTTGCAATAGATCAGTGTTTGTTATTTCCTAGTTTGCCTAGTAGAAAGGACCCATTGACCTTTTTTTTTAATTTTAATTCTTCCACTCCCTCTCATTTCAATAATGAATACAACATTCTTCTTATCACTCTTGATTAAACTCTTTTACATAAAGCACAAGGAGTATAGTTATGAACATTCAAGCATGTTCTTGAAGATATAAACCTATATGTAGAATTAAAAGAATACTTGTAGACATATGTATTTAAACTAAATATGTATTATATATGTGTGTGTTTGCACACACACACACATCTATGTGTGTGTGTGTGTACATGACGTAAGGCAGAAAGCATGAGGGGCCAAACAATGGTGCACCCTAATGATCCAAGCCTACAACACACATGCGGAAGCAACAAATAGCAACAATGAGAGAGAGAATGCCAGATCTTTCATATATTATCATCAAATAGAACCATACATGTCGGGCTATAAGGTCTTCTCGGTTAGGGCCTGATATTATAATGAATCTCAGAAGTCCTCAAACATGCAAGGATCTGTCACAAACGTCCAATCTAATGTCTACTATCTTCGATCTAAAACTGCCCCTAAACTACAACCAAACATCTACATTTATACAAGAAGCTACCGAGCTGAGTCGGCCTTCAGATCCATAATCAATAGAAGGAACGGTCAAATATGGGACCATATGCTTCCCAATGATGGATACCGACATTAAATCCATGATCCAATATAAATGCACAAGTCGGCCATAATAAGAAATAAAACTAAACCTGTCGGTAAGCAAGATAACCGAGTAGCAGACAAGCAATGCCAAGTGCCAGTGAAATAACCTACTACCCAGGAGAGAACTGACCACACTTGGTAACCAACAGAAACTAACCAACTACTGACCAACTTGGTCAAAGCAGGAACTGAGCAACATAGACAAACTCGAAATTGTTTTTGGTGACACAGGATTGCCAAGGACTTGAGATGCTCTTGCATCAGACACCTGGGGCTATTTTGGAATGATTCTCTGAATCATTTGGTAGGTCTAGTCTGAGTTGCATCCAACTCAGACTGTGAAATCCAAGAACTGTCTTCCATTGGTCTATTCTTCCACTTAACCAGATATTCCATGTACTATTTTCCTCTTGTACTTTTGCCAACTCTTTCCTTCAAAATCTGTTCAACTTCATCATTCTGCTTCTTAGGATATTCTATCAGTACTATTACTTCTTCATCAGGTTCATGATACTCATACAAATCAGCAATATTTAAAATTGGTGATATGTCCATGTCATCAGGTAACTCAATTTCATATGCATTTCCACTGTCAAATTTCCTCAAAATCTTGCAAGGTCCAAACTTCTTCATCTTCAGCTTCCCACATGTACCAACAGGAAACTGACCTTTCTTCAAATGAACCATCACTTCATCACCAACATCAAAAGTTTTATGTCGCCTAGATCTATCAGCTCTATCTTTGTATTTTTGGTTACTGTCTTCCAGCTTTAGCTTCACATCTTCATGTAATGTCTTCATATACTTAGCAAACTTTACTCCTTCAACACTTTTCTTATTCTCATCAGCAATGTCTTTCAAATCAGATATTCCTCTCGGTTGTGTGCCATTCACAATCTCAAATGGTGTCTTTCTAGTACTCCTATTCATTGAATTATTGTATGCAAACTTTGCTTGTGCTAACACATAATCACAATTACTCAGTGTGTCTCCAACTAAACATCTCGAAAGATTTCCCAAACTTTTGTTCACCACTTCAGTCTGTCCATCGGTTTGTGGGTGAAATGTAGAACTATATTTCAACTCAGTGCCAAATTTCTTCCAAAGTGTTTTTCAAAAATATCCAACAAATTTACTATCTCGGTCAGAGATAATACTCCTTGGTAATCCATGCAATTTGACAATTTCCTTAAAGAAAAGATCTACTACATGTACTGCATCTGATGTCTTTCTACAAGGTATAAAATGTGCCATTTTAGAAAATCTATCCACAACAACAAATATAGAATCATTACCTCTTACTATCTTCGGTAAGCCAAGAACAAAGTCCATACTGATGTCAATCCAAGGTTTCTCAAGAATGGCAATTGGTGTATACAACCCAATATTCTAACTTACTCCTTTTGCAACTTGATAAATTCCACAACTTTTCACAAATTTTTGAACATCTTTATACAACTACAGCCAATAGTACTTCTTCTTAAGCAAATTCCATGTTTTATCAATACCAAAATGTCTAGCCAAACCACTACTATGTTTCTCTTTTATCATATTAGTTCTCATTACTCCTCTCAATATACACAACTAAATACCTTTAAACAACATGCCTTCCTGAATGAAATTTTCATCCCATTTAGTGTCTTGTTGATCTTGAATAGGTGCTCTGCACTTTCTCCACGGCTCGAAAAAATCAAGGTCATTTTCATACAAACCTTTCATCTCATCAAAACCAAGAACTTCAATTTTCATCTCAGTCATCAAAGATCTTCTTCTACTCAATGCATCAACAACTTGGTTAGTGACTCAACTCTTATGCTTTATCACAAATGTATAACTCTGTAAATACTCAACCCATTTCATATGTCACTGATTCAACTTATTTTGACTACCCAAATATTGTAAAGCCTTATGATCAGTATAAAACACAAATTCACTCGATATCAAATAATGTCTCCATTTCTTCAGTGCTTGAACAATAGCATATAATTCTTGATCATACACAGAATATTTCCTTCTAGCAACATTCAACTTTTCACTAAAAAAAGTAACAGGTTTACCTTCTTGACTCAACACAGCTCCAATTGCACTTCCACTTGCATCACATTCTACTTGAAATACTTTACTAAAATCAGGTAGTGCCAAAATAGGTAATTCAACAAGCTTCTGCTTCAGGGTCTCAAAACTTTTATCAGCTCCATGTGTCCACTTGAATTCTCTTTTGTCTCCTCTCATAGTCTCAGTCATAGCATTACAAATTGAATTGAAATTCCTTATGAAATTTCGGTAAAAACTTGCCAAACCATGAAATGATCTTACCTCACTAGCATTCACAGGTGTAGGCCAATTCAAAATAGCTTCAACCTTTTCAGGATCCATCTTCAAACCATCAACTGAAATAACAAATCCTAAATACACAATCTCTTCTTTCATGAACGAACACTTTTTAGATTTATCAGTAATTTCTCCTCTTTCAACCTCTGCAAAACTTGTCTAACGTGCAACAAATGTTCTTCTCTGGTCTTACTGAATATCAGAATATCATCAAGATATACAATCACAAACTTACCCAAGAATTTCTTCAAAACTTCATTCATCAACCTCACAAAAGTACTCGGTGCATTAGTTAAACCAAAAGGCATAACCAACCACTCATACAAACCATCTTTTGTCTTGAAAGCAGTCTTCCATTCATCACCTTCTCTGATTCTGATCTGATGATACCAACTTTTCAAATCAATCTTTGTGAAATATTTTGCTCCAGTCAAACTATCCATTATATCATCCATTCTTGGTATAGGAAACCTATACTTTACTATTATCTTGTTGATTTCTCTGGAATCAGTACACGTTCTCCATTCTCCATTCTTCTTCGGTGCCAATACAATAGGTACTGCACAAGGACTCAAACTTTCTTTGATCAAACCTTTCTCCAGCAACTCTTCAATCTGTCAGTTCAATTCCTGATTCTCGGTAGGTGTCAACCGATGAGGTGCCTTATTCCGTAAACTAGCTCCAGGGATTAGATCCATACAATGATCAATGCTTCTTTTCAGTGGTAAACCATCAGGTACATTATTAGAAATCATATCACTATACTCAGTGAGTAACTTATCAATCTCCTCAGGGACATTGTCCTCTATTTTCTTACTTGGCTTATTAGGAATAATAGTAAAACATACATCATTCCTCTTCAAAGAGTTAACAAACTTTCTTCCTTCCATCAAACAAACTTTCATAGATGTGAAAACATTACTGACAGGTTCTTCCAGTAATGGTAACAAGATTTGTTTCTTTCCATCAGCCACAATAGTATACTTATGCAATCTCCCATCATATATAGCATGTATATCATATTACCAAGGTCTACCCAACAAAATATGACAACAATCCATAGGCATGATATTACACAACACCTTATCATAGTATTTTCCAATCTTCAAATTCACATAACATTGTTCACTTACCAGGAGTGTATGCTCATGTTTGATCCATGAAATCTGATACGGCTTCAGATGTACCAACCTTTCCAACTACAATTTTGCGACCATCTCTTCATATGCTAGGTTCTCCGAGCTACCACTGTTAATGATTACCTTCCAAACTCTGCTAGAAACTCTACATCTGGTCTTGAACAAAATTTTCCTTACCGGATCTTCCTTCTTGCTTTCATTCCACAGTGCTCTCCTTACCATCAAGTTATTTTCTTTCTCAGGTTCATTCAGTGACTCTTCTTGCACCAAAGCATTTCTACTGCTACCAGCCTTCTTACTAGTCCATGTAGATTCAAAAGATCTATGTCCTTCTCCACAATTATAAAAAGTTCCTTGGAAAATTCCTCTTCCATAACCACCTTGGTAGTTACTGCCTCTACCTCTAGAACTTTCACCTTTCCACTCAGTCTTGCCTTTGTCCAAATTTGTCTTTTCTGGCTCAGATCTACCATTTTCACCATTAGATCTACCTCTTCCTCTAGGGAATCTACCACCTTGACCTCTCTATCTTTGCTCATGTCTCTTGTTCAATTTCTCCTTGGCCTTCAAAGCAAATTGATAAGCCTCTTCAATGTTCTCCAACTTGACCATACTAATTTCCTCTTGGATGGAAACTCTCAAACCATTTAGGTATCTACCAATTCTTTCCACATCATCTTCATCATGTCCAGATCTGATATCTAATCTATAGAATTCCTCATTATACTCTTTTATCGAGCTATCTTTCTGCCTCAAAATTTGCATTCGCCGAACTAGGTTAATCTGATAATCACAGGGTAAGATCTTTCCTCTCAACTTATTGACCATTTTACTCCATACCTTGATTTTGTTTTTTCCCTTCCTTTTTCTATCCAACTGTAGGTGTTCCCACCATAAGGATGCATAACTTTTCAACTTTGTGCTTGCAATATTTACCTTCTTATCCTCAAGAATGTTTTCATATTCAAAATACTTTTCCATCTCAGTGATCCAGTCCACCAATTCATCAGAATCCAGCTTTCCACCATACTCAGGAGGATTGAAATGTGGTGTTGACTTCAGACTTGTCAAAGCCTTAAAAAATCTTTCTTCACCTTGATCCATAACAGGAGCAGGTTCTGCATTCGCCTGTTCTTCTTCAATTTCATCATCACTAACATCTTCAAGATGTCTGCCTCTTCTTTGGGTTGTTTCTACTACTTCTAATCTAGCAGCAATCTGTCTTAGCATATCTGCTAATCCTGGATCTGCATTTCACCTCCCATGAACCATCTTGACAATCCTCTACAATTGCAGGTCAGATCGCAATCTGATACCCCACAACAATTTAACTAGGGCTTCAAGAGGAACCTACAAACCTAGATCTATAGAACTAGATCAAGATCTCACCTTGCTCTGATACCACTTGATGCAAGGTAGGAAACATGATGGGCCAAACAATGGCACACCCTAATGATCCAAGCCTGCAACACACATGCGGAAGCAACAAACAATAATAGTGAGAGAGAGAATGCCAGATCTTTCATATATTATCATCAAATAGAACGATACATGTCAGGCTGTAAGGCCTTCCCGGTTAGGGCTTAATATTACAATGAATCTCAAAAGTCCTTAGACATGCAAGGATCTGTCACAAACCTCCAATCTAATGTCTACTATCTTCGATCTAAAACTACCCCTAAACTACAACCAAATATCTACATTTATACAAGAAACTACTGAGTTGAGTTGGCTTTTAGATCCACAATCAATAGAAGGAATGATCAAATTTGGGACCACACACTTCCCAATGATGGATACCAACATTAAATCCATGATCCAATATAAATGCACAAGTCGGCCACAATAGGAAATAAAACTAAACTCATCGGTAAGCAAGATAATCGAGCAGTAGATAGGCAATGCCGAGCGCTAGTGAAATAATCGACCACCCAGGAGAGAATCGACCACACTTGGTAACCAAAGGGAACCGACCAACTACTGACCAACTCAGTCAAAGCAGGAATTGAGCAACATAGCCAAACTCTAAATTGTTTTTGGTGACACAAGATTGCCAAGGACATGAGATGCTCTTGCATCAGTACATATATGTATGTACACACACACACACACATATATATCTGTGTGTGTGTGTGTATGTATATATACATATACATGTATATGTGTGTAGATATATGTATATAGGAATATATATGTATATATTCATATGCACACACACACACGTATGTATATATATATATATATATATGTATGTATGTATGTATCTCACCCTCTACTCCTTTTCTCACTCTATCTCGCTTGCATCTCTCTCCACTATCTTTATCTCATATCTCTCACCCTCTCCTTGTCCTCTCGCTCTCTCTCTCATTGCCCCTCTCTCACTATCCCCTCTCTTGTGTGTGGATATATCTCTCCTATCTCCTCTTTTTTCCCCCATCAACATATTCATATATTCCCACCTCTCTCTCTCTCTCTCTCTCTCTCTCTCTCTCTCATATAGAACCTCAACCTATTCACTATTATAGATATTTGGGCAGTGTTTTGTGTCAGGTGATTGATAAGATCATCCTATGCGGCCTGTACACGATCTACTGGAGGAGGCAGAGGGTTTTGAGGTGGTGGTGGTTGTTCATGAGCAATATATTCAGGGTTTTGTGGTTGTGGAGTAGCGCCTTGAGAGTTTTGTGGTTGTGGAGCAACATCATGAGGGTTTTGTGAATGTGATTGTGTAATATATGTGGGGTTTTCCTATGTCGGTTGTATAGGATGAGTTCTTTGTTGTCCCTTTCATTTTTTAGGATTATTTGTAGAATTTGACATCAAATTAATAAAATAAAATTTAAATCAATTAAAAAACTCTACTTTAATCAAAATGAAAAATAAAAACAGTGAAAAAAATGAAATCTTACTTCGATATAGTGGCATGGTTGGAAATTGATATAAACGTCGAAAGAACATTATGTAAAGCAGAGCATGCTCGAGTTCTGAGGTAATTTGGATTTTTTTTTTTTTGTTGTTGGACATTTTGGGGCATTAAAAATAGTCCAAACCCGTGGCCTACAAAAACATATAAATTTTTTCATAACTCTAAGCCAAGAGTGATTTTGATTTTTTAGAACCCGAGCAAGTAATGAAAAAATTCTTTTTTTTGGGCATGTGGCCACTTAATTAACCAGCATCTTGGTGCAATTACCCCTTTATAAGTTATGATGTGATTTGAAATATTATTTCAAAAAAGAATTTTATAATAATTATATAATAGTTTATGAATCAATATTTATAGAAATCTTATGATCCTTTTGTTTTAATAATAGACTTATATTATGTATATACGTATAATAATCATGAAAATTCACCATCCTTCATTACATGCTAAGTCTTAGTATTGAATTATTTGTCAAGAAATTTATTATCTTGATATAATCTTAATTAATTTTAAGTAATTGACTTATATAAAATTGAAAAATATGTAAACATCTCAATTCTAATTATATTATTTGTATATTGATATAGAATTATATGTCAATAAAATTCATCGTTCACCCAAAGATACATATATATTTCCCTACTTTATGTGCTAATTATAAGACACACTAATTATATTGGTTTAAGAGCTCATTGAAAAATATATATAATAGAAAAAGTAAATATTTAATAGATTTTCTAAAATATTTTTTTATCATATTTATATTTATAAATATGAAAAATAATCTTAACAATTTATTTTAAGTAATTGATTTATATAAAATTAAAAAAATATAAACATCTTAATTCTCATTGTATTGTTTGTATATTGATATTTATAAATATGAAAGGATGCTTTTCACATATTCTTAATTTATGTTCATCAAATTTTAAAAACATTATGAAATTGAAAATATAGAAACATATTTATTGATTTATATAAAATTGAAAAAATATAAACATCTTAATTCTCATCGTATTGTTTGTATATTGATATTTATAAATATGAAAGGATGCTTTTCACATATTCTTAATTTACGCTCATCAAATTTTAAAAACATTATGAAATTGAAAATATAGAAACATATTTATTTTCATTAATTATGTTTTTATATAAGTTTTCTAATTTATTCATAAAAGAAATCTTTTATAGATATTCTCCAAATAATAGTTACATTATTATATTAATATTCATAATGTGAAAAAATATTTTGACATAATCTTCTAGAAATATTTATTATCAATATAACATCTTAATTCTTATTATTTTGTTACTATGTGTATATATATAAATATTAAAAGTTACTTTTCACATATTTTTAACTTATTTAAATGATTAAATTTTAGAAAAATAATTTTTTTTAATATAAAAAATGTCATAACTTGAACAATGAAAATTATAAACGTAAAATTTAATACAAGAATTTACAAAACACCAAAATGATTATGAAATAATTACAATATGTTTCATAAAAATCAGTTTATATTGGTGGCATGTGATTTTGGTCGAAAACATTGCATGTTTTCATCATCGGTGTAAGATGGGTGTTCGGAAGGAGTTTTTTGGCTCATCCCAATAGGCAATGTTATGCTGATAACTCCTATCACCTTTAAATGATGATCAAGTTTTCCAAGATCAATGACTCAAATTAAATTGCACTTGCGTGATTAAATCCAAGGTGGACAAAATGATAAGTGCGCAGGTGCGCAAGACCGGAAATGTTGTGTTTTCGCACCTACGTTACTTTTTACTAGTGATTGAGACACGCCCTGAGAGCAGAAAATTTCATGCCAAACTGAAATAGTGGTTTCTTCGGCACAATCTCAATAGTGGTAGTGGTTTCTCCGCTTTTCCTCCCTCTCCCCAGAAGAGTACATAGTTATGCAAGAAGAAGATTCCTTACCTGTAAAAGTATATAATTAGAATTGGAATTAGAGTTATAGACATAAAACAGATTTAGAAATGTTTTGATACAAAAATCCACCAGAAGCCCTCTATTGCGACATATTTGTATCTTCGTTGCATTAAAATTCACAAAAGCTTGGAGAAATCTAAAACTTAAATGTTTTTCCATTAAATTCAAGCTGCCAAAATTTACAAATCCCCCATCACTGAGAATGCAACAACGGAAAACAAGCTTTAGACTACCTTAAACAACAAAAAATAATGCAATCAAATACACCAGAACAATATCCTTCACAAAACCTTTGCGTAGTCCATTTCTGGTCCAAGATAAAAAATAATGGCATCCATTTGAATTGTGTAATATATATGTATGATGTAGTCCATTTTATCTACAAGCCCCCTGACAATAAACATTTCTAAGAGCGTTTGAATGAGATGGCTAAAATAATCATCTGGTGGTAAATTGTTACACGTCCAACACCAATGAAGGGACCAACCCATAATACTCATTGCACAATGAAAACCCAAGTAAAAACCAGTCAAAACTAGGCTATGTAAGTAGAAATGAAGAACCCAGATCCCTGGGCATTAAACTAATCTAACATAAATTAAAAAAAGGTTAAGAAGATGCTAGCATGGTCATCCTAAGCATTGGTCCTTTTCTAAAATAATGGCAGCTCCAAGGCTCTGAGCAGGGTTGATGCCTGTTAAAAGTTTCTCGCCAAGACCAGTAGGAAAGACACAACCAGATTAATGTTCCCACGTGTCCACAAACCTATTATCGTTATTCCATAATATCCAGGAAGAAATTAAATAAAAATTCATAAGTTTCTTAGATCAAAACACAGAAAGCCTAAAAAGCCCTTAGATCTTCGTACCTTGATCCAAAGCTCCTGTCTGGGCATACACGGGGAGAATGCTTGGTTCTTTTCAATATTGAGAGAGGGGCTTCGATCAATATTTCCACTATTGCAATCAAACCCATTCCTCCCAACCTAACCACGCTAGCAGGGAGAAAAAAATCTTGTTTGATTTGCATATCAATTTTTCCAAAAAGATAAGCATTTATTTAGCACATGTTTGAATACAACAGAGATAAGGGAGATAAGAAACCCTCGTTCAATATGCTATTAAAAACATACATATACAGTAATAAAATGAGATGAAATACTTGAGTAAGTTGCAAGCGTTAGCCATTGTTCAGAATCCTAGCACGATCTAGTATTGAAGTCATTAAAAAAATTTGCAGAAATAAGCAGGAGCAGCAAATAGGAATTATAAGCAAATAATTTTGAAATGTATTAGGGAAGATGATATTTGGAGTGGCTGAGATTTTTGGGCGGGAGATTTAAAAGTGAAAATTTCAAAAACCACAGCGTCCGTCTTGCTCTGGTTTCTCTGTTGTCGTTTGTCGTTGTGGCCTGTTGTTTGTCGCTACCGTCCATATATAACATGATGGATGCTATGTATCTTATGATATCTTATGCATCTCTTAACATGCACTTTTTATTGGGAGCTTAGCTTCTAGCTTATCATTATATAGATTTCTACAGTATCAAGTAAGGCCTCAATGATAAATGCTATATATTATACTTGTTAGGATATTTAGTCCAATAAAATTAGATTCAATTTATGCACCGTAATGATCAAATGGAAGATATTTAAGCCGATAGGCTTATTTTGGGAAAGACATGGGCCAGAATGTTCAGATTTTACAGTTGTCTTACGCTTTGAATATCTGTAGGTAAAAAAAATGTGAACGGTATAAGCATGGGTGATCGATGAGCTAAGGAAAGCAGGTTGATCAATGGGAGTTAGTGTTGGAGGTACATCAGGCACGATAGATGGAGTCTCTTAAGGACTGTTGAGGAAAACCATAAAGGGAAAGGTGCGACTGTGATAGGTCCAAAAGAAAGATATTTTCCACGTGTCAACACGATGAGTATTTGTACGAGAATCGCAAGAAAAAACAATCGAGGCAATGCACAGGCGTGACACGTGGACATCCTCCACCGAGAAAGAGACTATGAAACCTAAAAGGAGGGGCGCACCACAAAATGGCCTTGCCACATAACAAAAGGGAACAAGATATAAGTTGGAACGAACTATAAAATTCAAGGCTTACAATTTATTACGGTAGAAAGGTCCACAACTCGGCGACCAAAATTGTGGGCCACACAAGATGACGATTGATTAAAAATTTGTTATGGAGACGTGTAAAGGGGCCCGTTCCTCCTCTGATGATTGAACTAGTTCCTACAAAAACAAAATGGCCTGATCTGGCATGAACATTTCCCTGAATAAAATGTCTGTCAGCCGACAGGGTGTCATTTGACACCACATACAACTTTTCAATCAGAGTACTTGAGTCACTCACTCTTGGGTTAATTTCTTGCAAGGTTTTCTCAATCAGGTTGCCTGCATCAATGATCATTTTTTTAGCATCATCGAGGAACCTTATAGTGTCTACCAACACAACTATTGAGCTTTTTATCTTTTCCTAAAATGACATGTATTGTTGCTATAAAACTTAAAGAAGGTCTCATTGCTTTGGTTATACAAGTTAGCTCACAAGATGATGCTATAGTTGTTGATCCTTGTTGGTGCTCTCATCCTGCAAACTATTGATTATTGCTTAAGCGTCTGCAATTTGTTTGTGTAATTACTCTAGCTCTTGGTTCCTCAATTGCAATGCAACCTTTGTTGTTTGCTTGTCATTTCTTTTTTTGGTCCAAAGATTCTTGAACCTCTTGAAGCCTATGTTGGAAAGTAGCTTCCTTCTATTGCAAATTCTTTTGACTTAGAGCTAGCGGTTGGATCATCGCTTGGAATTGGGCTTTTGCCAACTCTACTTCCCTTTTTTTTTTGGCAATTTCACACATCAGGGAATCATTCAAACCCTTCTAAATTGTTTCTCTCTCAAGAGAGATCTCTCTTTTCCACCTTACAAGTTCTTCAACGTTGGCCACATGTTGGAGCTATGCTACTTCTTTATCTCTCATTTGTAGGGACGCTCTGGTATCTTCCATCTCTTTCTAGCAATCCTCAAAGGCTGACATAAGTGCTCGGGTTTCTCCTCAAGCTGCATCACACTCTACTTGAAATGCATAGAACTGATCCTCTATTTTCTTCTTTTCCTCTTGTTCAACTAGAATAGAAGTGACATTTCTTTCTCACTTTTCCTTCTTGATATGAAAATTTTTCATTTTAAGCTCCTTATTTTGGACCTTTACTTTGTCCATGTTTGCAACCACACTCTCAAATTCCCTCCACATTTTCTCCATTTTTTTTTGTGTTGCCTTATGAAATCAGAAGTAACCACTCTTTGTGATTCCTCCAAGAACTCCACCTTATCTTGTGGGAGGGTGTTGCAAATGGTAATTCCAACAGTATGCACGATGCAGTCTTTGATTCTCATCCCACCATCTTGTTTTGATCATTCGAGGTCATAGATGCCAACATAAAGGTTTGTTGTTTATCATCATAAAACATTTTGATCCTAAAGGTGGCCAATTTGGTGGTGTCCCTCCCTCTTGTCCTTTGGATCCTTTCTCCGCAAGCCTCCTTGGTGTAATTGAATTATCTTTGAATCTCTTGTGAAGAATCAATTTGTTGCCCTACTAGGGTGTAACCTATTGATAGCCTAAAGGGTATTGGGATGGTTGATGTACTCCCCTATGTACTATTTGTGAGGAATTCACTAGAGTGGGAATAGACCTGGTTGGGGAAAAATCTTGAAGTAAAGACTGAGAAGAGAGAAAAGGGGAAAGAAACTTACTAGTTGGTGCAAGGCCGCAACTGCTTCAATAGTGACTTCTTCCTCCTCGTAAAGATTCCCCAGATTAACCTACTCATTCTCTTGGTCTTCTCCTTAGGTGGGGGTGGCATGGCTTTCTCCACTTTGATATCTTCAATGTCTTTTCTTTGAAACTTTTGATTCCAGCTCTTGCACTGCGGCTCTAGATGATGCCATCAACTTGGGTCTTTGAGGGGCCACATGCCTCTTTTAAGATGAGATTGAATTTTATTTAGCTCATGTACTTTGCTACTCAGGAACAATCCTTACCTTTGGTGAGGACTCACTATTAGAAGCTCTATGGGGTGCTTCACTTGGGTGTGTCTTGTCCCAATGCTCGTTGACTAATATATCACCATTCAAGCTACCAGGTTTTATTGTGGTATCATCTATTTCTTGTTAGTAAATACAAAAAGTTGTGACTTTGTCCACTGACCAATCACCATCTGTGAGAGGATTCCTAAAAATTTTAGGGACCTTGTTGCTTGGGTTGTCATTGAAAACTTTGGGTAAAATGTTAACCAAGTTGGGGGAGCTTGAGCAAGAAGCAAATTTAGGTCGACCAATGCTTCTACATTAATCAGGGTTGAGAAATGATGTTTTTCTAAGTAAGGTTGTGATTCATTTGTAAAAGGGATCTGGAAAGTAGCGGCTAAACATATGTAAGGATTGTAGCGCCATTCATTACAAATGAGGCAGGGGGCAAATCAACTAGATTTGTGGTGAGCATTTGTTCAACTCTCTTCTTTAGAATTGAGACTCCATCATAGGTCTGTGTGCCCATGAAGATGGTTGTCTTCTTCTTGCCATACCCAAAAGTGGTACCTACAACCAATAGTGGATGGAAAACATCCAAAGCTAAGACCTAATTTATTATAGTTAAGGGTAGCTAGAGGGCTTCCCCCTAAAAACCCACACACTTAGACAAAATTGAAAATTCACCCACAAAACTAATCAGAACTGAGGAGCGGGGCCCTCGTGAAATCTATTTGTTGGCCCACAAATCTCAAGATTGGTTCTCCTGTAAGGACTCTCAAGCAAGGGACCAAAAGAAGATTTGGGAATTCATAGTAGTCATGGTGGATGATAATAAATGTGTCTATATAGTTATAGGATTCATCCTTCTCCTTTCACCTACTACATTCAAGTCCATAAACCTTTGGAAGAAACATGAATTTTGAAAAAGAATAAGATGCACTAAGAGGGAAAGGTAGTGATACCATACCCTTCAAGTTGTCGAGAAATCCCTTTGACAATATTCTTAACAAAATCATATTTATGGACTATGATGTCCCATTTCAAATAGAGTGTGAACCCTGGGTGATAAAGATGGACATCCAAATTGTGATCCTTCCAACAAGAAAAAGACAACATAGATAAAAAAATCCCCGCAAGTCATTCTTGAAGGACCTAATAGAGACAAGAAACTCAGGCCTAGTTCTTTCTTCCATTTCTCAGGCTAGCTCAATGTTGTAGAAATCAAGTTCCTCCTCTCTTCCTATCCAAAAACTCTCAAACATATTAATTAAATTTTGGAATGTTGGCGTTGTAGGGGATGCATAACATTTCACGCACCTAAGAAGAATTAACCTCCAAATTCATCTTGGTTCTAATGAGTTTCCTCATTGTATCAAAACACTCATCACATGCATGAATTAACATTGCCTCAACCTAGAAAACCATAAACGTTGTCTCAGAGGGCTCAAGGTCTTACCATTTGTAGAATTCTTTACTCTTTGCAAAGCTCCTTCCCCAAGATTCTTTGGAGTCTCCTACAACTTTAGCTCAAAAATATCATTGGCACAATCCTGCACCATAGAAGCATCTCTTTGAGGGACCTTCTCTAAGGGTTTAGTGTGCTCAGAATTATGTCTTGACTGATTGGGTACGCATGCAAAGGATGAATCTCCAAAACCATCCATGTAGACTGCCTAGGGAGTCTCGACCGTGGAGCGAGAGCTTGATCCTTCTACAACCATGACTTTTGGTGGGACTTGCCCTTTGAAAACTAACAATTTCTTGTAACTTGCTTTGAAAAATTTCTCACCTACGTTGGTAAACTTCTCACAAACTTGAAGATACAAGTGGTTGGCATGTTATAAATTAAACATTTTGTGCATGAATGTCTGAAATAACTACTCCTTAGTTTGTGTCACATATTATCAACACAGGAAAGTACATATAGCTCATCTTTGCCAATCTTTTTGGGAGGGAAAAGTTGAAGGACACCCCAAGTTGAAAACTAAGCCTTGAGCACTAAATGTTGGTGAAATAGAGATGACAAGATCCTTTTGTTATAGAGATTTGAGAGGCAGTGGGGCTAGGACAATTGGTATCCCAAAAAAAGCAACACATGAAAAGTGCTAACAAAAAAACACACTCCAACAAGTACACTACCTATATACAAAGCTTCCCTTCATTTCATCATTAAAAGGGTTTTAGATGAGACATGTTAATGGGAGTCTCGAAGGCATTAACTTTTATATCTTCTAGCTCAAAAGAGTTGCTTTCTTTACATGTGCTAATACGAAAAGGTCCTTTCCATAAAGCATCAAACTTAGGATGTTGCCCTTGTCTTGCAGCATACTCGTCAAACTTTAGAACAAAATCACCCTCCTTAAAGGCCGGGTTGGACTGTCTTTTGTCAAAGCATTTGTTAACCACTTGATGGTGATTGGTCAATGTATCAAATGCCTTTTCTATGCCTTCTTGCACCTTCAACAACTTGGTTAGCCTCAACTCTACATCATTGGCTTAATCAATCTCTTGGGACTTGAGTAAATGGGACATAGGGATTTCTATCGATACTAGCACCACACTTCTTTTCCATATACAAACTCATATAGGGAGGACTTTAGAGCTTGCTTTGGGGTAATCTTCTTGGCCAAGAGGTCTGCTTTGAGGTGTTTGTGTCAATCTCTCTGATGATTCATGCCAATTCTTTTAATTAACCTGATTAGGTTCTTGTTGGTGGATTTACCCAACCCATTTCCCTGTTGATAGTATTTTGACGAGGTCTTTAGGAAGTCTTTGTGCTTTAAGGGAAAGTCTGATATCTTTGCCCCCAAGGAAATCTCTTGCATTGTTTGATATGATAGTTTTCAGAGGATCAAACCTTAACACTAACTCCTCTAGGAAGTTAAGGATCTCATGCTCCATGGCATTCTTCAAGGCAACAACCTCTCACCACCTTGTGAAATAATTTGTAGCTGTCAGGATCCACTTGTGCCTCGAACTTGACATCGGGTTTATCATCCCAATGAAATCTAGACCTCATTGTGCAAAGGGCTCATCTACAATAATCGGTCTCAGGAGCATTGTTGATGTTTTATAGCTTCAGTTGGACAAACACTATGAGTCAACACTAGTGAAGATATGTATATATATATATATATATATATATATATATATATATATATATATATATATATATATATATATATATATATATATATATATATATATATATATATATATATATATATATATATATATATATATATATATATATATATATATATATATGAGATTGAAAATGTATTTATATATATATTTAACATGGTATCAGAGCCAAGTTGCAAATTTAAGAGAGTAGTTTGTTGATGGTGAATGTGTGATTGTCTTAGAAAATATAGTCTCAGTACAAGTTCCATAACTCACAAATGAACTGTTGGATTTTGCTAAATTTTGGATATGTTGGTGATAATCAAATTTAGACAAATCTCACAAGAGCAATCGAAGAGAAAATTCCAAGTTCAAAAGTTATCATCGACTGTGTACGAGTCTATGCAAAAATCTTTAAAAGAGCGAGGTTCATTCTTTAAAAACCTAACTACTTGAAGGAAGATCTGATCATATTGAAGGTTGTCATAGTGTATAGAACCTTTGCATATTCAAGAAAGGTCCTGTGAAGAATTATGGCAATGTTCAAGAATGACGACATCATTTTGTGAATTTGCAAGATATTTTCTATATTGGCTCACCTTATAGAATGAAATACTTGAAATTTACAAAAGATAAGTATTTCATGTTTTATTAATGGACATAATTTTTGAGTTTGTAATTCATGCTTTAACATTGGGATAGTAAATCTTGTATACTTCTATCAATGGTATTTTCCTTTGAGATTGTTTAGTTTTATGAACTATTTATAATATCTCTATTTGAAATACTTTCAAGATGAATGAAGAGGCATATGTGATTGCATTCAAGAGAAAAAGAGCTTGATGCTTGCAATCATGGGATTGAGTTGATGGCTGAAACATTTCTTCAAAGAAATAAAATATCATTTAGAGGGACAAACCTACATAAGCAACCTTGGACAAGAAGGTTAGAAGGTTGATATCACATTTAGAAGAAGTCTGATGAACCATTAGAGGCAACCTTGAATGAGAAGGTTAGATGTTGATGTTAGTACTCAAAGCTTCAGAGGGAGTCAATACAACATATAGAGGATCTGCCTTATTTGATTTCAAAGGATCTTGGTCACATTGATTTAGAGGGAGTAAACCATATCGAGATGGTTTCCCTAGTGACTAGGAAACTATAAAAGGAAAAAGAATTGTGATTCAAATGATGTAGTTCCATGTATATGAGCTAGAATGATTTTATGTAGATATCTAGGTCATGATATTCCTAGATAGATGGTTGGGCATTCAAGAAAAGAGCTTAACGCAGACTAAAGAACAAAGACACGATTTGCTCGCAGAAGGTTGATATTAGATTCAGAGGGAGTATGATAGTTCATCTAAAAACAATCTTGGATGAGGAGGTGAGGAGGTTGTTACAAGACCTTAAAGGAAGCATCCAAAGGACTATGATCATGAGATTGAGTCTCATGTGTGCTGGCTGGAATGCCTTTATGCTAACTCCTACATAACTTGGGGTTCACCTAGAGTGACACAAACTATATAAGAGATATAGTGCATAAGTATGCTATTCAAGGTACATTATCACTACATAACATATGGCTGATATTCTCACCAAGTTTCTTGCTAGAGGGAAGGTTGTGTACCTTCGAGATAAACTTGGTATGTTGGAGAATGAAGCCTTAGATGAAAAGGAGTTTCAACATCTATGATCTATTATCTTTTATGTTATTGCATTCTTCTCTTTGAGAGAGAAGTCTAAGGTGAAAGCCCTTGTTTCCCCCTTTGGGATGAGCCATGATGGATCCACCCTCTGAGATGAGTCAAGGTGGATTTCACATATGTAACTCCAGGACTTATGGGCCCTCCAGTGAACATTGGAGAAAGGTGATGACTTTTTGACAATGAACACTTGTATTTGATTGATGTTGTGAGGTGACGACTTTGCAACATCTCCATCATGATGGATATCATGTGACTTGATATCCATGGACATGTCATGATGGTTAGGATCTCTTAGACATCATGGTAGATATCATAAGGCTAATATCATTAAATAAACCATAGATCATTTAGAGATCTTCATGGTGGATATTATGTGACACAATATCTGTATACATGCCATGATGAGTCTATATGGTAAGTATCACATATGTGGTACTAGTGCACATACCATACTAGATATTTTGAGTACGTGGGTGAGTATCATGTATTTGATACTTGGAGACAATTACTCATGATAATCATTTTGAGCAATTAGGTGAATATCTTGTGAGTTGATATTTGGAGACTATTGATCGGAGTACTTGGTAAATATCATGGACTTGATACTTGAGGGCCATTACTCGTAATATTAGTAAAATGATATGAATATAAAATGATTATATATGCTTACATTGAGTACTTGGTAAATATCACAGACTTGGTATTTGCAGACCATTACTCTGAGTACTTGGGTGAGTATCATGGATTTGATACTTGGAGACCATTACTCATGATAATCATTTTGAGCAATTAGATGAATATCTTGTGAGTTGATATTTGGAGACTATTGCTCTGAGTACTTGGTAAGTATCATGGACTTGATACTTGAGGGCCATTACTCATAATATCAGTAAAATGATATAAATATAAAATGATTATCTATACTCACACTAAGTACTTGGCAAAGATCATGGACTTGATATATGTAGACCATTACTCTGAGTACTTGGGTGAGTATCATGGATTTGATACTTGGAGACCATTACTCATGATAATCATTTTGAGCAATTAGGTGAATATCTTATGAGTTGATATTTGGAGACTATTGCTTTGAGTACTTGCTAAGTATCATGGAATTGATACTTGAAGAGCCATTACTCGTAATATCAGTATGATATAAACTTTAAATGATTATCTATACTCACATATTACCTTGAGGTAATAATTTTATCCTCCCTAGCTAAGAGGGAGTGTTAATGATTATAGCAGTTTTGTGTAGCTATGGCGAGGGATCATAAGTGTTGACATTGGATTGATTTATCCTCCCTAGCTAAGAGGGAATGTTGATGTTTTATAGCTTCAGTCGGATAAAAACTATGAGTTAATACTAGTGAAGATATGTATATATATTTAATATATATGAGATGTATATATACTTAAATGTATATATTATTATTATTATTATGTAAATATTAGAGAAATTAATATAATACTCAAGAGATATTATATATATATATATATATATATATATATATATATATATATATATATATATATATATATATATATATATATATATATATATATATATATATATATATATATATATATATATATATATATATATATATATATATATATATATATATATATAATCATAATTGTCATTATATTAATTACATAATAATGAATAGACATGTCCCGCGAAGGGACATGTCTCTTCTTGGCTCATTCTCAATATAAATGTAAGAGATTCTTGCATTTGGAAAACACATACAGTGAGATAGTGCTATTACATTTGCAATGATCCTAAAACCTTACAGGCATGACTAAGTTTTTCCTCCTTCTGTTGAAGAATCAACATTCTGAGCATTTCCTTAACAAAAGGTGACAATCAAAAAATAATGTTAGTAAAAAATACCCCAGTTTTTAAATTTTGAGAGTTGTGACGTTGGCAGAGAAATGTCCGCCAATCGAACTAATATGAAACACATTCAAGATCCTTTCTCCTTGGACTTTGTTAACGCAACACAAGAGAACACCATTAAAATTTCTCTTGGAGAGGAGGCCCTCTACCAGGATGAACCCTTGCATTCGGCAAATAGTAAAACCATCTATTCTAATTAGGAAGGTAGTAAAGGTAACTTTTGGTCTACATGAACTGTACTTTGTCTATAATCCAAGAATTTGCCTCTTCCAATTGGTTGAACATTACTATCTCTTATGTTTCTTCTCCATCATTAGTGGAGACTTCCTTTTTGCCTTCTGGGTCATTGTGTCATGCAATGTTGATGAAGGGTGCTCCCCTTAATACCACAAACACATAACAAAAACAAAGAAATAACAACAATTTGCAAGAACAGAAAATGGGCTACTTATTATCTCCACAAGTGTGGAATTACAAATTTTAGAATTACAATATGCAAAGCCACATGGGCATTTTCCTTACAATATTCTATGCGACAAAGCCTTGAATTATTACCTAGAACTACCTAGACAACACGACAAGCCTTCCCTATATAGGCAATTTTCCACCACCCACGAAGGTTCCAGAAATTTAGCCATTAAGGTCGACTTCCCATTAGAATTATTTTATTTTCATTTTTTTACAATAGGGTCAGCTCAAAATAATTACAAATTTTATTTTTAGGTAACCCAACTTCTGGAGGCCATAACTTTTTAACTGTAGCTCTGTTTGACTATTATAACCACTTTTCAAAAATGACAAGACTTGATCTACAATGCCTTACTTGCGCAATCTCCAATGAGCTAGGGGTCGATCACGATCTATAGCCTCTTAGGCCTTCAAAATTGAGCTCAAAGATTTCATACCCAAAAATCTCAATAAATTCACCAATACAGATGATATGGCAATGAAACTCAACTAGTAGGCTGATATGACTAAGATGAACCTTCACTTGTGAAATCAGAACATTCTGAGATCATATGACCAACTTACTAAAAATAGTAAGTTTCCATAAATAGTAGCTCTGCACAAGATAGCCCTTATTGAAAAGAAAATAGAAATATATTTTAGGTGATGCAAGATTGCTCTTACACCCAAGATGCTCCTGTATCAGATACCCGAGGTAATTTGAGAAGTGACCCTGTCACATCTTAGGTGTGTAGAGAAAAACCAAGACGGTTAACCTCCTCTCTTATCAGCCATGATGAATCTTCAATAGGTCGTCCTTTCCATTTGACCAAATAATCTTCATATGTCTTGTTCCTTGTACTTCTGCCAACACGACTATCTAGTATATCCTCAATCTCCTTGGTAGTCGAATTAGTTGTTGGAATACTTCATTGTGCTTCTATGATCTCATCTTCAACACCCCCTTCATGATACTTTGTGTCAGATCTGAAATGTTAAACATTGGTGAAATATTCAGCTTAGTAGGCAATTCTACTTCATAAGCATTTCCTGAATCATGCGTCTTCAGTATCTTACATGGCCCAAACTTTTTCATTTTCAACTTGTTATATGTACCTACTAGAAATCATTTCTTTCGTAAATGAACCACGACTTCATCCCCAACCTTAAATTCCTTATGCCTCCTTTTCTCATCTGCCTTAGCCTTATATTGCACATTCATCTTGGGAATGTGCTTTCTCACTTCCTCATGGATGTTCCTCAAATGTTCTACAAAATCTTCAGCTTCAGCGCTACTTATCTCTCCTTTGTCTATCTTCCTCAACTCAGATGCACTTCTGAGACTACTTCCATATACAATCTGGAATGGTGATTTACCAGTGCTCATGTTGACAGAATTATTGTATGCAAATTTTGCCTGTGGTAAAATCAAATCTCATCTTGTTGGCTTATCTCGAACCAAACATCTCAACATATTCCCCAAAGTCTTATTCACCACCTCTGTATGTCCATCAATATGTGGATGATGTGATGAACTGAACTTCAAATCTGTCTTTAACTTCTTTCACAATGTGCACCAAAAATATCCAACAAACTTAGTGTCTCAATCTGAAACTATGCTCTTTGGCAAACCATGTAATCTCACCACTTCTTTGAAAAATAATTCTGCTACATGAACAACATCATTAGTCTTCTTGCATGGAATGAAATGTGCCAACTTTGAAAATCTGTCAACTACCACAAATTGAATCATGTCCTCGACAAGTCCTTGGAAAACCAAGAACAAAGTCCATGTTTATATCCTCCCATGGCTTCTCTGGTACATGTAATGGCTGATACAATCTTGTATTCTTCTTTGCTCCTTTTTCCATTTGACATACTCTGCAACCTGTAGAAACTTCTTGACATCTTGCTGCAACTATGGCCAATAATAATTCTCACTAACCAAAGCAAGTGTTTTATCTCGACCAAAATGTCCAGCCAATCCTCCACTTCTTCAATGCCTGAACTATATCATAAAATTCTTGACAATAAACAAAATATTTCCTCTTGGTATCATTCAACTTCTCACTGAAATAAGCAACAGGTTTACCTTCTTGGCTCAAAATAGCTTCTATTGCAGTACCAGTAGCATCACTGTCTACTTGAAACACCTTATTAAAATCTGGAAGTGCTAAAATAGGTTGTTTTGTAACTTTTTGTTTCAACAGTTTAAACCTCTTATCTGCCCCAGTAGTCCACTTAAACTCTTTCCTATCCTCTCTCATTGTTTCAGTCAAGGGTCCACAAATACTGCTAAAACTCCTGATAAAATTTTTGTAAAAGCTAGCCAAACCATGAAAAATTCTTACCTCAATAGTACTCTTTGGAGTACGCCATTCGAGGATAGCCTTCACTTTCTCTAGGTCCATTTTTAGACATTCTGCTAAAACTACAAACCCCAAATACACTAACTCCTTCACAAAACTACACTTCTTCAAATTAATCAGCAATTTCTCTTCCCTCAACTTCTCAAACACCCTACGAATATGCATGATATGCTCCTCCAATGTCTTACTAAAGATCAAAATATCATCTATGTAAACAATGACAAACTTACCCATAAATTTTTTCAGAACCTCATTCATGAGCCACATGAAAGTGCTCGATGCATTGGTTAGCCCAAAATGCATGACTAACCACTCATACAACCCTACCTTTGTCTTAAAAGAAGTCTTTTATTCATCTCCTTATTTATTCCAAATTGGATGATATCCACTCTTCAGATCTATCTTTGAGAAATACACAGCTCCACTCAAAGAGTCTATAATATCATCCATCTGCAGAAATGGAAACATGTACTTGATTGTGATCTTGTTTATAGCCCTAGAATCTGTACACATCCTCTATTCTCCATTCTTCTTTGGTGCTAATACTACTGGTACAACACATGGACTCAAACTCTCTCAAATCAACCCCTTCTATAAAAACTCATGTACTTGTCTATTCAACTCTTCACTTTATACTGGTGTCATTCTATGTGTTGCCTTATTTGGCAAACTGGCTCCTAGAATCAAGTTCATCTGATGATGGATCTTCCTTACAGGAGGTAATCCATCAGGCACATTATTAGATACAATATCTTGAAACTCATTCAAAAAATTTGCAACCTCTATAGGTACATCTTCTACTTCCTCTTTACCAGCTTTTGTAATTAAAGCAAAACACATGCTCATGCATCATACCCTCTAGAAACTTTCTTCCATCAACAAAACTTATTCTTCCAACACTATTTACCTTTTCTTATGTCCTTCAATGGCTTTAACTTATGTCGCACTCCATCAATTGTCAAGGAATAAGTATTCACACGACCATCATGTACAGCATGTCTGTCAAACTGTCAGGGCCTACCCAATAACATATGACATGCATCCATAGGTATGATATTACACAGTACCTCATCATGGTATCCGTCAATCTTGAACTTTACTAGGCATTATTCATTGACCATGACCTTGTGGTCATCCTGCACCCAGGCGATCTAGTATGGATGTGGGTGTTTTTGTCTCTTGGGCTTTAACTTTGTGACCATCTCTTCTAACACCAAATTGTTAGTGCTTCCATTATCGATAATCACATCACAACATTTATCCTCACACTTGCATCTAGTGTGAAACAAGCTCCTCCTTTGTTCAAGTTCATTCTCACCACTCAAAAGGACTCTTCTATTGATTAGTGTTTCTCCTCTTTCAACATCTTCAGAATGTGATGATTTGGCATCTTCACCCACACGTGCAACTCTAGCCTGGCCTTCAGTTCTCCTATATGTCCTTCCTTGGCATTGTGGACATTCATATGCCCTATGACCTCCACGGTGAAAATAGGTTCCATGTAAGCCTCCTCTTCCTGGTCCTTGTCATCTTCCTCTCTGATCTCTATTATTATAATCATGGAAATGATTGAAAATGTTTCCTCTTTGATTTTGACTACTATTGGTCTCATCCTTCTTTTTCTGATCTTCATTTCGGCCTCCATAAGACCGTCCACTAGATCTTCCGCCATGACCTCTTCCGCTTTGTTTTCTCTCAAACTTCTTCTTCAATTTTTCCTCTACTTTTAGGGAAAACTGGTATGCCTCTTCAATACTATTCATTGGGACCAAATTTAACTCCTCTTGAATGCTTGGCCTCAACCCATTAAGGTAACAAGCAACTTTCTCCTTATTAGCTTCCGCATGGTCTATTTTGATGAGGATTCGATAAAACTCCTCCATATACTCCTGGACAAATCTCCTTGCTTGTTTCATACCTTGCATTTTCTTCAGTAGATCAAGCTCATAATCAACAAAAATGAACTATTGCTTCAATTTATCTACCATCTGATCCCATCTTGTGATTTTCTCCTTTCCTCTAATTGAATCTCCTGCCATCAGATCTTTGCATGACCCTTCAGTCTGGCCTTCACAAATTTGACCCTATCAGGATCCTCAATATCTTCATACTCAAAATATTCTTCTAATTCATTGATCCAGTCGATCAACTCCTCTAAGTTAATATTTTCTGAAAATGTAGGAGCCTTAATCTTAGGTCTTTTCCCAATCTTGGAAATGGGCCAAAAAAGTCTTTCTTCTTCTTGGTTCAAAATTTTGCCTTCTCCTTTCTGATCAAAATTTCCTTCTTCTTCAGCTTCATCCTCACTTTCCTCTCTTATGACAAGATTCATGCCTCTGTGAATCTCTTCCTGCAATGCTCACACTTGTGTTTGGAAAGCTCTAACCTCAGGTGACACACCACCAGCTATTCCACCACGTTCCCTTCGTGGAGGTATTTTCACACTTATCGTTGAAACCCTAAACCACAGTCCTGGTGCAAACTGTCTCACAGTCGGTGATCTATCTACACACTTAGGAACTTCCGCTCTGATACCACTTGATGAAGGGTGCTCCCCTGAATACTACAAACACATAACAGAAACAAAGAAATAACAACAATTTGCAAGAACAAAAAATGGGCTTCTTATTATCTCCACAAGTGTGAAATTACAAATTTTAGAATTACAATATGCAAAGCCACATGGGCATTTTCCTTATAATATTCTGTAGGACAAAGCCTTGAATTATTACCCAGAACTACTCAGAACTTCCCTAGACAAGACTACGAGCCTTCCTTATATAGGCAATTTTCCACTGCTCGGGAAGGTTCTAGAAATTTAGCTATTAAGGCCGACTTCCCTTTAGAATTATTTTATTTTGATTTTTTTTACAATAGGGTCGGCTCAAAATAATTACAAATTTTATTTTTAGGTAGCCCAACTTCCAAAGGCCATAACTTTTTAACCGTAGCTCCATTTGGCTATTAAAACCACTTTTTGAAAATGGCAGGACCTGATCTACAATGCTTGACTCGCACAAGCTCCAATCACTTGGGGGTAGATCATGATCTAGAGCCTCTAAGGCCTTCAAGATTAAGCTCAAAGATTTTGTACCCAAAAACCTCAATAACTTCACCAATACAAATGATATGACAATGAAACTCAACTGGTAGGCTGATATGACTAAGATGAACATTCACCTGTGAAATCAGAACATTATGAGCTCGTATGACCAACTTACTAAAAATAGTAAGTTTCCATAAATAACATCTCTGCACAAGATAGCCCTTATTGAAAAGAAATCAGAAATATTTTTTGGGTGATGCAAGATTGCTCTTACACCTAGGATGCTCTTGCATCAAATGTATTCACATAAACCTCTTTGTATAATAACTTTGTTGGGTCACACTTCAATGTCATATTCTAAGATCTTGGTGATCCAATTAGCCCTTTTTCAATGATGTCATCTTCCATAACATACTCCCTTACATTGGAATGGGATACATACACCAAGACTTTATTACCTACTATAAGGCACTTGAACTTCTTGAGGCCTTTTACAATTACAAAGACATGCTTTTACACAAAATTGTACTTGTCTTTGTATCCCTTTAGGGTATTAGAGTGGAAAACGATGGGATGCTCACCCTTCAGGGCTTTGTCCTTTTGAGCTAACACAATTGCAATGTTGTGTTCACTGTCATAGACATACATTATGTAATCTTTCAAAAAGTTTAGGTTGGCTAGCACCAGTTCCAATGATATGACTTCCTTAATCTTTTTGAAAGAGGCATTAGCTTTTGAGGTCCACTTTAAAAACTTAGTCTTTTCTCAACGTCAGGGTGATTGGTCTGACCAGACCTAGAAAGCCAGAGATAAATTTGCTAACGAAATTGACCTTCCCTAAGAAAAATTGCACTCTTTTTTTGTTGACGGGTAGGGGCAGGTCACTAATAGCTTTGATCCTTTCAGGATCTATGGAAACTCTTTTGGATACCATGTATCCAAGCAATTTCCCTTGCAAGAAACCAAAAATACATTTCTTGGGGTTTAAAGAAACTCCAAACTCTTGGCACCTTTGAAAAACTTTCTCCAAATGATCGAAATGTTCTTCCTTATGTTTTGAAAATAAAATAAGGTCATCAAGACAAATGAGAATGATTTTATTGGCATAACTTTGAAGGCAATATGCATTTCACACTAAAAGGTGGCACCCACATTAGGCAGACTAAATGACATCTTGGCGTAGGCAAATTCCACTTTGTTGTAAAAGTAGTCTTGCTCCATAAAGGGCAATGGGTGGTGGTCCTTCAAGGATGCCTTATTCAAATCCTAAAAGTCAACACACAGGTAGATGTCATCATTCTTTTTTTGCCAAGGGGCTAAATTTGAGACCCTAGTGTGTGTTTGATTGGGTAGATAATTCCTAATTCAACTAACTTTTATAGTTCTTGAGCCATCAATGACTCTATTCTTGGATTGACTAGCCTATGTTTCTAGCAAATGGGCTTCACTCCTTCTAGCTCAATGATGTGCTAGATGATATCTCAAATGTAACCTTTATGGTTGTCGTAGCTCCATCCTATGACTTGATCATACATGTCACATAGGTCCTTCAACCTTTGTTTGTTGGTTGGAGGTACATTCTTCCCACCTTCAAATTTCTTCCCCAACCTAGGTCGAGGTCAATGTAATCTCCTTTCGTAGCAAACTTTTTCTTGTCATTCCTCGAATCATCATTATCAAATAAACTCTTCAGAGAAATCATCCCTTTAGGAGCTTTGTTGCCTTTGAGATGGAGGATTTGGATTTCATATGCTTCTTCAATCTTAGGTTGAAATTACTCTACAAACTTGTCAAACTACTGGTTAAACGTTGCAATCTGAGCATCACTCTTGAAGACTTGCCAATTTTGCCCATTATGTGAGATTCCTAGTTTGACTATGAGTTGTACCACATGGTTATTTGTCAAAAGCTCTGTCACTGAGTCAAATTGAGAACCAATGGTGGCCAAACAGTTTGCATTGACACTCTAGTTTCTTGGTATGGCTTAAATATTAAAGGCTTTGAATCTTTCTATGAGATCCCACACTTGATGCCAATAGGAGTGCATTCGAACATTCTTGGCTATAAACTAGTTCCAAATTTGGTTTACTACCAACTCAAAATATCCAAAGACTTTTCTCTATTTGACTCCTATCTTTCTGACAATATTCAAGCCCTGGACTAACCCTTCCTACTATGCCTTGTTTTTTATGCAAGGGAATTGAAAGTGAAAGGCACACACAACTTGCTCTCCTACTAGGGACATGATGTAGATCTTGACACCTGAGCCAGTCTTCTAGCCCCATCAAACTATAAGAACCATAGTTTTGACTCATCTTACACTTGACTTGGACTCATGAAGTCCTTAATGACTTGGGGCATGACCTGGTCCTCATAAAAAATGACATAAGTACTGAGGCCAATAGCCTTGGGCTTACCTCTTCCCCTAGGGTCCATTCTCCTTGGTCATTGACAAAACTCATGTGCTAGTAATTGATTCTAGTAGCAATTGTCACCTTTTCCACTTCCTAAGCTTTTTCTCTAGGCAACTCTTCTCGGGCTACTTTATCCCTTCCTTCAAGAGCTTCTTGAAGCAATGTCTTTTGTTTAGGATTGGCCAAAATATCCCATAGAGATATGTTGGATGGTGCCTTTTTTAACTGTAAATTCCATTGTCCAAGATCATTCCCTAGGTCCTTTCCTTGGCCACCTTCTGTTGCAAATCGCTTCTTAAACAATTCCTCATCATATGCACTACATTACAAGGGAAACACCACGAGTGGAGATCATTGTCGCTAGCTCTTCATTCGTGTTCACCGGTGCACTTTGTAGAGGGTTGGGGATGCTAGGAACCACAAAAAGTTGATTAGATGGCTACACCTCAGAAGTGTTGGCTTTGATGGCGACTTGATAACCATTTTGCTAGTAAATTGGAACCTTGGTGGTTCTGGTATGGAGGTTTGGTGGGCACAACTTGCTAACATTTGAGACTGAGGATATCATTAGAGAAGATGCACAATAGATTCTTAATGTCATTCACTATTGTCATTATGTTGGAAGGGGCAAGAATCTTGACTTGTTGGATGTCAAGGTATACATACAAGGACTAGGGTGTGGTAGAAGTACTTGGTGTAGGTTTTCTTTGTCCAAGCATGAACCTCTGGAAACACTGGCATAGGCAATTAGGGCAAAAACTTTCTTGCATCTATCAAGTTGTTCTCAACTTGTACTATCAAATTGTATGTACCTGGCAAGGTGGTAGCTCTCAATATTTGCATGATCAAGGCTATATCAAAGTTGACTCTGAGATAAAACACATAAGTGATGGTTGTGGGAGGATAAGCATCAACAAGTATTCCATGTCATCTTGAAAGAAAGTATTAAAATCTAACACAACTTCTTGGTGGACCTCTTTATGGTGATAAGTTGTTGGAGTAAAGAAAAGAGATCTCCAAGTTGCTCATAAAATAGGCTACCAAGTTGGTCCCAAGTTCTATAAAGTTTGACTCTAAAGACCTATACCAATTTGGGGTTTTCCCTATAAAAGAGGTTGCAAGTAATTTAGGGACAACATTTTTCTTAGTTATGTGATGCAGAGTACACATATTTTCTACATCCATTATATGCTCCATAGAGGTTTTCTCATCTTCCCTAGTGAACTTGGGTAAGGCTTTTAAGGCATTAGCAGAAATGGGGTCCCATTTTATGCTAGTAGTTGACAAGATGAGGAGATTATGGTTATCCTAGGTCACAAAGTTACTTTGGGCCATAACTAAAGGAGGAAGTGGCAAAGGTTTGGTTCCACTTGATGAGGATGAACTTGGCTAGGTCATAGATGTTAAGGTTGGTTCACGGATGTTAATGCTAGTAGTGATCCAAGATGTTTGGCAATGTAATACCTAGTGAATGGCCTTCGGCTCATATACTTGTATCTAACCTAGAAATATGGATGGTCCCACCAAGCGCGTGAGAAAAAAAATTATTAATACTAAAATTTGCATGTAAGGTACCAACCTTTTGTAGAGTTCAATAATTAGGGAATTCATATTGCACATTACTAAATGACCTCAGAGATTTTAGAAGTTGACTTTTTATCTACTTTCTATTTTGAGGAAAAGGGAAAGAAAGAAAACAATGAAAGAAAATCTACTTGAGGTGATACACCATGATGATATTTGGTAAAACACTTCAATATTCAACAAGAACATCAAATAGTACAATAGAAGACTACATAAACTATAAAAAAGAGTCACAAACATGGTCTTACAACTTATATAATCATGTTATATTGTAAAAGCTTCAAAATAATAGCAACACATATTAGATTAAGTGGTGATACAGAGTATAACAAATAGAAAACCCACAAAATATTCAATAACAATCAATCATACCTATTTAAATTAAGGACCAAAAATAGATTATACTAAGATTGAAATAAAACCAAACTGCTACTGCTATCTAAATCTAGAAAAGAATAAAAGAGCTTAACTCCCTATTTATAACCCCTGGGGTTAAACTATTCCAAAATACAAGACGCTCACTATCAAGGCTAAAGAGTAAATGCAATTGCCTCCTATCTACCTCAGACTCTACTAAAGTTGAAGGGTCAACCTCCAGAATGAACTACCAATTGAACAAACATGATTCATTCAGCAAATTGTGGCCAAAGGTCAGAGGTTGCTGAATTATGCCTTGTTCAACTCAAAAAGGTGGAGAGGACAAGTACTTGCATATGTGTGAAAGAGTAGATGTTGGCATCATCAAGAACATAGTTTTCACTCAAGGAAATTGTCACATTAAATGCTTGTAGACCACCAAGGAACACCACAAAAGGAAAGGTGCGACTGGGATAGGTCCAAAAGAAAGAGATTTTCCACGTGTCAATGCAGCAGGCATTCCAAAGAGGTGGAAGGAAAAAACTGAGGTAATGTGTGGGTGCGACATGTAGACATCCCCCGCCGAGAAAGAGACTGCAAAGCCTAAAAGGAGGGGCCCACCACAAAAAGGCCTTTCTGCATAACAAAAGGGAATAAAATATAATTTAAAGAAAAATTAAAAAAATTATGGGTCACACAACTTATCACGATAGAGAAATCAACAGCTTGGTGACTCTTGGAGTGCTTTGCCTACAAAGAGCTATATTCAAAACTTAGGAAATTGACCAAAATTGTGGGCTACACAAGATGAGGATCAATTAAAACTTTTTTATAAAAGCCTATAAAAGGGTACATTCCTCCTTTGATGATTGAACCAGTTCCTACAAAAACACAACAACCTGATCTAGCACAAACATTTCCCTAAATGAAATATGAGTCAACTTTCCCAAGGTAGATTCCATACTGAGGTTTAATTTAACTAGTGGCCATTTGATGCCCTTGACCTTTCTATGTGTAGGGGGAACTCAAACCTTGAAAGATCAACTGGTACTACTACTTCTCATCCAAAATATGTTGAATACGAGTCTCTTCAATGACCCTCCCATCTACGAGGAAAAGAGGCGAGAGTCTCTACTACATGGATTATTCAAAAAATCCCCTTACTTACCATTTAGGCGTCAAGGGTGTAAAGACAATATCTTCCCTATAGAACATCTTCATGTCTAGCTATTAACTCATTGTCCTTTTTCATTACAACTTTCTGATCCAAGATTCATGTTGGTGACAAGGGATCAGCTGACACCACAAACAACTTTTCAATAAAAGTCCTTGACTCACTCTTGGGGCAATTTCTTGCAAGGTTTACTCAATTAGGCTACTTGCATCAATGCTTAATTTTTGTGTGTCATCAAGGAACCTTAAAATATCTACCAACACAACTATCAAGTTTTTTATCTTTTCCCAGAATAAAGTGTATAGTTGTAAAACTAGGAGGTCTCCTTGCATTTGTTGTATAAGTTGGCTCACACTTTGGCGATGTAACTATTGATCCTTGTTGGTGATCTCATCCTCCAAACTATTGATTCTAGTTGAAGCATCTAAGATTTGTTTGTGTAATTGCTCCAACTTTTGGTTCCTCAATTGCAATGCAACTTCTATTGTTTGTTTGTCATTCCCTTCTTCATCATAGGATTCTTGAACCTCCTAAAGCCTACAATGGAAAGTAGCTTCCTTCTATTGCAAATTTTGCTAATTTAGAGCCAACTCTTGGTTCGTCGCTTGGAATTGGGCTTCCACCAACTCTACCTTTTTTTATCAATAATCTCACACACCAAGACACCATTCAAACCCTTTTGAATTCTTTCTCTCTCAAGGGAGCTCTCCCTTGTCTGCCTCAGATTCTTCTTGAATTGTGGCCACATGTTGGAGCTATGTTGCTACTTCATCTCTCATTTGTAGGGAGGCTCTGGAATCTTCCATCTCATTCTAGAAATCCTCAAAGGCTGACATGAGAGCTTGGATTTCTCCTTGACTGCTTCATAGTCTACTCGAAGTGCACATAATTACTCCACTATTTTCTTCGTTTCCTCTCATACCCAATGTCTAGAAATATGGATGGTCCCACCGAGCGTGCTAAAAAAGAAAAAATGTTGATATTAAAATTTACATTTAAGTAACATAATAAGCCTTTTGTAGAGAGTTCAGTAATTAGGAGACTCATATTGCGCATTACTAAACGACCTCTGGGATTTTAGAAGCCAACTCTTCATCTACATTCTATTTTGAGGAAAAGGAAAAGAGAGAAAACAATGAAAGCAAATCTACTTGAGGTAAAACACCACAATGATATTTTGTAAAAGACTTCAATATTCAACAAGAACATCACATAGTACAATAGACTCATAAACCATGAAAAGAGGCACAGACATGGTCTTACGACTTATATAATCATGTTCTATTGCAAAAGTTTTAAAATAACAGCAACACATTAGATTTAATGGTGATACATAGTCTAAGAAGCAAAAAAGCCACAAAATATTCAACAATAATCAAAAGGCCACTAGCACATCATACAGTTTTACATTAATGACCGAAAATAGATTATACTAAGATCAAAATAAAATCATACTACTACTCCTATCTAAATCTAGAGTTTGTATATTGAAATGTGCCAACAAAATAAAAGAGCTTAACTACCTATTTATAACCCCTTGGATTGAACTATACCAAAATACAAGACACTTGCTATCAAGGCTAAAGAGTAAATGTAGTTGGCTCCTATCCACCTCAGACTCTACTAAAGTTGAAGGGTCAACATCTAAAATGAACTATCAATTGAAGAAACACAAGTCGTTTAGCAAACTGTAGTTAAAAGTCAAAGATCATTGAATTATGCCTTGTTCGACTCAAAAGGCATAGGTACAAACAAGAAGAGGGTGGCATCATCAAGAAAGTAGTTTTTGCTTAAGGAAAATGTCACATTAAATGCTTGTTGGGACCGCCGAGAAAAACTACAAAAGGAAAGGCACAATTGTGACAAGTACAAAAGAAAGAGATTCACCATGTGTCAACACATTGAGCATTCCTAAGAGAGGCGAAAAGAAAAACCTAAGGCAATGCAAGGGCGCAACATGTGGACATCCTCCACTGACCATGAAGCCTAAAAAGAGGGGTCCACCACAAAAAGACCTTGCCGCATAACAAAGGGGAACAAAATATAAGTTGGAGCGCAATATAAAATTTAAGGTTCACAAAACTTATCATGGTAGAAAGATCTACATACCCTTCACACAAAATTCATTTAATCATCATACATGAGTGGATGAAATCAAAAACTTCACACAAGAGCCATAAAACCAAACTAAGCACACCACATGAGTTCTTTTAAAACTTTAAACAAAAAAAAAAGACAACTCAATGACATGTCACTAGACTCATCACACATAAACCATGCAATCATCCCACTAAAAATCAATGTCACTCAATCATGATGCAAGAACAAGTACATAGGAATTTGACCAAACAAAACCCCTATAATCTTATCATGCACAAGAGTGAATTTCACTATAATCTTCACACAAAATCTAGTTACTCATCTTAATTAGAAGTAATCACTCCATGACAACACATGAACAAACGCAATAGGAACACCTTACAAGTTTAATACAACCTTCAAATAAAATCCATACAACAATGGCATTTCCATTCAAGCCTACAAATAGAATCATCGTATAGAAGAGAGATGTCCTCAATCACAATGCATAAACAAGCACAATACATACCCTATATGAGTTTGATGCATCCATCAAGCCAACCCCATACAAATCAAATCTCTACGTGGCTTTTTAACCTTTACATGAAATTCATATAACCATTATGCACAAGCAAATGTCACTAACTATAACACATGAATAAATACACTAGGAAAACCATAGTAGCTTGATGCAAACTATTAATGATGCAATCATCCCAAAGATACAATGACGTGTATACAGTACTATGGCATTCATCTAAACTCTATTTATCACATTCCATTAGAACTATGACCCATCAACAAGCACAATAGACACCATACAAGTTTGATGGAACCTTTTGTATTCTATATATGCTATTAGAACCTTTAAAAAAAACCATACAACTCAACTAAATATATACTTCATTAGAGCCTTCGTGAAAAATCTATACAATCATCATGTAGAAGAATCAAACTCTCAACTGTACAAGATCCATAAATTCATCATGTAACCATCACACATGAACAAGCACACTAGGAACATCATAGAGTTTAATGCAAACTTCAAGAAAACCCATACAAAATATTTATAATGTGATAGCATTAGATGTCCTTAGACCCTCCACGCAAAAGCCATATAATCATCATGCACATTAGTGAATATCACTAACCATAGCTAAACATGATGGTGCTCATTGTTCATAATATGCTACATGTGCCATTCAACCCTTATACACAACAACCATCATGCAAGCTTCACACAAACACAATGGTACTCATTGTCATACTATGTTATTTATGCCATTCAACTCCAATACTTGCCATGTGTCGTAATTCACTATAATCATTAGATGTAAGAGTAAATTCCATTTAATTACAATACATGAATAACAATACTAAGCCATGTCATAGGAGTTTAATGTACAATATCCATATAATCAATGCTATTTAACTATAAGCCATGAGTGACACTAGGATACATCTCTTCAAGCACTTATAAAAGAGCTATATAAATCAATTACACTTAGTCAATGTCATCAAATATAATGCACAAAAAACTAATACATTATAATACTCAAATACATAGTAAAGAACAAATTGCATTAAACTCATAAGCCAATTAATCCATCATTGAGATTTTCACACAAAACTCATAATAATCATGCACACAATTCATTCTCATACAACCACATGTATACCATTAGAGCTTTTTTAAAATGCATAATACTCATGCAAATTTTAAATGAAATCTATAAAAATCAATCAATTATTGGAAATTTCTCACAAAAAGCAATATAATCATAATGTACAAGATTTGAGGTCACTTGACATATTATCTAAATATGACATGACTTTGAAAAAACCCATACTAAATTAAAATTATGCCATCATAATCTTCTTCAAATAAAACCCCTACAATTAATATCATATACATCATTAGACTATTCATACAAAAAGTGATATAATCATGATACACAAGAGCCAATATCACTTATTCATTATAAACGAGCACACACTAAACAAACCATAGGAGTTTGATGCAACTGTTAAACAAAATCCATAAAACTTGTTGATATGCCATTAGAAACCTTAAAAAACCCATACAATTAAAATATTTAATTAGAACCTTCACAACAAAGCCATACAATTGTGTCAACAAATTAACTAGATAGTCACTCCACCACAATCCACAAACAAACACACTATGTACACCATAGGAATTTGATGCAACTTCAAATAAAACCAATACAACTCAATGACGTAAGTGTCTTAGACCTTTTGTGCAAAAGCCATGCAATCATCATGCACAAGATTCAATGTAACTCAGCCATGATGCACAAATAAGCACTTGAAGTACGCCATGTACTGAATTCAATGCAAACTAAAACTCATACAACTAAGTGACATGTGACATTAGTTGCTCCATGCAAAGACCATAGAATCATCATGTAAATGAGTCAAATCACTAAACCATGATGAATAAAACAGTATGGTAATAACATAATAAGAGTTTTAAGCAACCTTCAAATAAAAGTCCATACAATTATCGTGCACAATAAGATTAAGATTAAGATTTAGTAAACCACTAACAATAAGAGTAAAATTTGAAAAAAAATAAAGACAAGAAATGGAAGATTTCAGTGCTTTCTGAAGCATTCATCATTTTTGCATGAACATCTAGAAAGCATTCATGATGATTTAAAAATAAAAGAAGTAGCCACAAGAGCCACAAAAAGAACTGTGTGAAGCACAGAAGAAAACTTTTAAAAATGAGTCCTCTCATATTTTTTGCACTAAAATGACTCAATGTAATAAAAAAATATGAGTGAAATTGCATTCTTAAACCTTTGCTTTCTTCCTACATTGTCATGCTTCTCTTCAACCTTATTTTTGGTGCACTAATAAGCCTTTGAATTTATTTTTCTATTGAGACTAAATTAATAATTCAATAGTTTTCAAGCCCAACAAAATATTCCTCCATACAAACCATGCTAGTGAAATTACAATATAATCTAGCTTGATTTCTCACAAGATGGTCATAAAAATGGAATATTCTGTAATAATCTATGATTTAACTTTTATATATTACGCATATTATGAAATTGCTTTCAAGCAAATTCCATTGAATCCAAATCTTTGGTGTTAACTTGAAAAAGTAATCTAAATTTAAAGATAGTTAACACAAGGAAAATCAAGTTTAACAGATTTAGTGGGAATAATAATAATAGACCCTCACATTATGCTCAAGTTTTATCTACAAATTTAAAAAATATTCTACACAATAATTATTACTCACCCCTAAAGCCTTACTTTCTTCTTATTATGTTGCTTTAGTTTCTAAAGCTTGACTGACCTAAAGGAAATAGTATGTTATTCCAATAGGCTTGGACCCTATGCATGGTAGCAAAAATATACTATAGAAAAAAAATTGATTATAAAAATAAATAAATAAAGTTAACATTTGTATACCCATAATAAACAACAGCAGAAACATATACAATCATTAAATTTAACAAATTTTTTTTTTCTAAATCTTTGCCATACCTTGCAACTCAATATAAATTGATATAGAGCTCCTTCAACACCAATTAAAAAATTATTCAATAATCTCTCTGCAATCCAACACTTTCAACACTTGTTCGAATCTTCATTTAGGGCTGCAGATCAAAATAACGAAAAAATCAGTAAAATGTCAAAAAAAAAAAAAAAGCAAAAAAAAGCTAGACGCTGTTACCATACAAAGCATCATTTTCAACTCATTTTAAGCTTATTTTATAAATGTCTTCCAAAATCAGATATCCTTATTTCACATCCTATGTTTTTCCAATCTTTTCCCAGTTTCTTCAAAAATCTTATGCTTTTGGTTTGCCAATTTCCCCCCAAATGATTTTGGCTGCTATGATTGAAACCCCTAGTTGGCATCAACAACCATTAATTGGTATTTGGGGGACAATATTGTTTAATCATTCAAGGGTTTTGCAAACAGACTTCTTTTATGGATATAGATTAAGTATGAAACTTCATTTATGTTTGATGTTGGTGGCCATTAGTTTCGTTTATTGACTTCTTTATACTGTGTAGTGTTGTTGGTTCCCTCTAAGATTGTTCTTTGATAAATTGATTATAATGAATTATTATAAACTCATCTTCTCACCTATGATATTTAAATAGTTTGTAGATACCTAGATCTGTAATTGGGCTGCTTCATTAATCAAAGTATAAAGTGACTATAAACAGATTTACTAGCCACAAACAAACAACAATTCTCCAGGTAAATGCATGTTGAGCTCTGCCTACTGAGGAATGCCATCTGTTTGTCCTATTCAAGAGTTTTAGTTGAGACTTTGCTAATGGTAAACTCTCTAAGATAATCCTACATATATTATGGAGAGCCACTCTTGGTTGAAGCTCAAGGTTGAGAATTGAATGCATAATTGATAATAGATATTGAAGAGATGGGATTTGGAAAAAATTGTTGCTGACTTGCTACACCAAGGCCACTTGATAGAGCTACAGAGCTAATATATATGACTATCAGCCTTGTAAGTCAAGTATTATCTCTCAGGGGAAAATAAGACATGTTTATCCTTGTCCCAAAGAGTCAGCTGAGTGGTTGATGGGCTCCAGACTGAAGACATTTTTTGGGACGTTCTCCTCATACAAGGGATGTTTCTAGGACTTTCCCCATATAGAGGACATTAAGGGAATGTTGGAAAGTCCCTAGTATAGTGTCACCATCTTAGAAACTCAAGTACATAACCACGAACTAGGCATCAAAAATGCCATTCATTAAAAAATTTAACCAACCCTAATCCTAAAAAGTCCTATAAATATACTTGTCCACTCTCAATCCAAAATATCATCAGCAATTTGTCATTGCATTGACCAAGAGCAAGACTTCAATCATCCTCATCAATTAACCATTCAAAGCACTCATCAAGCCTTCAAGACAAGACTTCATAAATTTTGAAAGTCATACTTTGTTTTTTTGGCATTTGCAATATTGCTAAATCCAAAGTCAATGATCATATGTCTTGTTTCTATGTTCAATTTTATTTAATATATTATTTATAAATGTAAATTACATATTATTTTAGGGTTAAGAAAATGATTGAATATTGTTTTTATGGTTGTTTAACTATAGCTTTACTATCTAGGTTTTATAACAATAGTTTTGGGGGCTGTTTTAACTATGGAGTATTTCAAACTTATTTATTAATTTGATTAAGAAAAAAACAAAATTCCTTTTTAGTTTTAATTGTTTAAAAGTTCAAATTTTAAATTTTAATGCTTATTATTTCACCTTTTTTTGTATCCTTTGCTTCTATATTTTATGTGATTAAAAAAAAAACATAATTAAAAGTTCTTTTATGATGAAGGTTAAACAAGATTCCAAATTTTGTATTCACAACTTTGCATTTTGTGTAAAGTGAAGAAAAAATAAAAAGGAAAATCATTTTATTTTTTGCCCTTGCATCGTATATATGCACTAAATCTAAAGTTCAAAGGATAAAATATTTTTTTTGCAATGCCACTATGAGTTTTCACTACACGAGTGACGATGAAGGGGTTGGGAATCGAAGCATTATAGTTGAATTTGAGAACTAGAGTATAGATGTGGGGGAGGTGGCAAAGGAGCAAGGGTGAAGCAACTAGTTCTATAGGGAGTGCTATATTAGTTACCCTTCCACACTATTGAAAAAAATTCAGTGACGGTTCCTTCAATGGGAAGGCTTCTTTTGGACAATTCGCTACTAAATTCAAGCCAATATATCTAATGCATCCAAGGACACTATTATTTTTGTGGCCTCAAATTCCAAAGAAACTTTACCAAAGTTAATGCAAATCTCCATCGTATCCTAGGAAAAGGCATTGGGTTATGATAGAGGCCAAAGGTACAAACACTATTTGGTGTTGAAGACCATAACATAACACCTAGTATTGTGATAGTGAGGGCTACTAGCACTTTCCCAAGAGCTTCAAATTTCTCTTTTTATGTCTAGTGTAGTAGAGTCTAATGGGAAACATAGAGTGATGAGTTATTCTAACCTATTAGTGAATGCATTTAATGTTCATATGAGAGATGAAGTAGATTTGCTAATGACATTCCATTCCATGTTGCTTGATTTCCTTATCATAAGGAAGTTGTGACAAACTATAAGAGTAGAATATTAATGTGTCACAAGGGGAGACAAAATTGACAACTACAAGCTTGGATAAGAACTATTGCAATATTAACATTCTTATGGAACAAATGAAAGTTGCATAGATCACAAATGGATACAACATTATTATGGACGGGTGGATGAGTATTAAGCATCGTCCACTCATCAATATCATGGTGACATCTATACAAAGCCTTTACTTCCTTAGGGTGGTTGATTGTTTAGTGCAACACAATGATGCCAACTATAAATTTCATGTACTTAGAGATGCTATGAGGAGGTTGGTTGCGAGAATGTGGTGCTGATCATGACAAATGAACAAACGTGTGTAAAGTAGTAGGAAAGTTGGTTGAAGTGATCTACAGATAATATGGTGGACTCCTTGTTTTGTGCAATAAATAATATACTTAAGGACATGGAGAAAATAAATTGGATCAAATAGATGGTTCTTGATGCAAGAGATGTGTAGATGTTTATATGCAACCATTGGATAACAAATGCACTATTTCAGATCTTCTCCAAGAAGGAAACTTGAAACCTTAGAGATCAAATATGGTTCATTTTTTATTTTCTTGGAGGGGATGTTTGAGTCGCATGATGTGTTATAACTAATGGTCATGACATGAGTGGAATTGGTGACCCAATGGCGTTGTAACTAACGATCATGACATGAGTAGAATTGGTGACCCAATCCTAGGTTAGAGTACGGGAAGATGAAGAAAGTGATTAGGAGTGATAGTTTTTGGTTTGATGTCAAATACATTGTCTCAATCCTATCTTCATTTTTCATAGGGGTTAGATATGAGCACACAAATGCTCAAAACCTTGTAGAGGAGAATGAGTGTATGTTGACAACATACTTGGACAAATAAAAGTGGTTGTATATGTGAAAGATCCTACCTTGCAATTTTATAATGAACACATTCAACCTATCATTTAATAGAGGTGGGAGAAACTTGACATCCTCTTCCACATGAATGCCTATCCATTAAAACTTAAGTGGTACATGCAACAACTTGATAGAGCCCCCTATGATGGCTATTGAGATGAAAGCAAGGTTCATGAAGGTAATCAAGTAGATGTTAAGTGTTGAAGATGCCACCACCATTTGTACTAAGTGGACCAATTTGTCATGTTAAGGGGATATACAAAACAAGGAAAATTGATAGGTAGACTATGGTTGACTATGGTGGACTATGCATGGGCCTTCTTCATTGAAAAACACAATAGCCATTCACCTCTCATCCTAGGTTCTAGTTCTTTTCCTTATGAAATGAACTAGTCTAAATACAACTTCATCCACTCTACAATGAGGGCCATACTTATTATTTCTAAGAAGGTGGAGAAATTAGAGCTATACTTAGCACCTTGTATTTAACTGATCAATAACATACATATATACAACAAGAGCTTAATAACAAGATGAGATGTAAGAAGAGTTAGAGGAACCAACACATATTGATGGTAAGTTGAGGTAGACAGGCCTACTAGTTCTAGTAATGACAAGTTTGACATGACTTTCAAGGATAACGATTAGAGTAAACAGCCAATTATATTTCAATTTTGAATGTAATAATCATATGGATATTTTGAATATAATAGCATATCAATATTCATCATTTTCATTGTTGAAATATTGTGTTTATTATGATATTTACTATTTAGTAATTTAAGTTTCAATTGTTATCAATGTACCGTATTAAATGTGCACCACCATCCCTTGCTATCCCCAAATTTGAGTCCTCAGTTCCCCATTGTGAAACTTCATTGAACTATGCTTTATATGTAGGATGTGCTCGTCCAAAAATATTGAAAATTTATATCCAATGCATTGTTCTTGGTTGCAAGTTTTTCTCTTCCAAGGTGACCACCTGTCCGAAACCATTTTTATATCAATGTCACAAATGACAATCCTCTACCAAAACATGCAGGACCAGACACTTGAAGCATTAGAGATATAAGAAAATGTAGGTTTTTATGTTATGACCTAGCTGGCATGCCAGTTCG
>BSBK01009429.1:0-127500 GCA_027943335.1 Chamaecyparis obtusa | reverse complement strand
GTAATGCCCCATGAAGCCAAAAATGACTTATAATTGTACAAAGTCATTGGGAGTTATTCTTCCCCCTCCTAGAAAAATACAAGTGAAGAAATCAGAAATGAAATTGATTGTGATACATTTTTGTGCCTTTAAATGCTGATTTTGGACTGTGGCCGAGTTTTTACAAAAAACTTAGTGAGTTTTTGGTGTGAGTAAAAGTCACAAAATTTTGAGAGACCCCAAAACTTGGTGAGTTTCAACTCGCTGAGTACTCTGTGAGCATGCCATCTATGCGTGGAATCATTGCACGTCAAGAACAACCTTATAGAAATTAAGTATTGTGCAAGAGTTGCGGCACTTAGAAATTAAGGAAGTGTTCTACAATAGTTGGTGCACTAAGGTGGGACATTACATAGATACCTTTAATTCAAAGGTACAAAGCAACAAAAGTGGTGAGATTTTTCCACAATGCCTACACTAGGAATAGATTGACAATCTTATCTTCATTTTGTCAACAAGAAAGGTAAATTACTAACAAAGAAGATCATTTAAAAGGTGGTCATGCACTTCAAATTGGAGCACACTCAGTAAAGCTCGACTATGCATCCCTTGTGGAGCGTCTAGAAGATCCTGCTTGGCTAGCAATCAAATGTTGGCAGAACAATTACCTCCCGAATGATGGAGCATTTGCATTAGTGGCTTTAAAGAAAAAAGAGCTCACTGGGGATAGACTTCATATGAGATTCAATGATCCCTTCTGATCTACTCTTTGTAACCAGGTTGATGAATCTAACCCAAAGATATTAAACTTGGCTCAATAAGCATTTGTCACAGCCCGTCAATCACATGAAAACTTATTACGACTTTTCCAGGATAGGCTGGTCTCTAAATCCAAAGCTCCATTATCAAGCCTTTGGACAACCAGTCCCTCTCTTTTAATTTGGCATGTTCGGAAAGAAAGGAATGGGAGAACTTTCCAAGTTATAGTTCTTAGTTGGGATATTTTCTTGTTGACATTGGAAGAGTCACAAGTCATGGAGCTTCAATGAAGGTGGCCAAAAAATGTTTGTTTATTGCTTGGGATAGAGATGTGATGAAAAGCTAGAGAAACCTCTCTGCTCCTCACAATCATGAGATTTCTAGACTAACTGAAAAGCATTTAACAAAACATTGATCTCTAGGCCTAACTGCAAGAACTTTTTAAAAATGAAACAAAAGATGCAAATCTTGAGTCTATTCCTTGTATCTTACTAATACTAGGTGATGGAAAAAGGCATGATGATCATGACAGTCTACATAAAGCGGGTTTGGTTAAATAGGAGGATGGATTTTATTGGTCTGATTTCATAAGCCTTGATTTTAACTTATCCACTTAAGCATGTCACACAGTCTTCATTAAAAGTGACACAAGTATTTATTAGCTCCAATATGCATATATTGGGATGAATGTTTTAAGATTCTAGATCCAAAATGTAAAATGTCAAATGATTGAAATTCGGATGCAGCTGAAATTGGGATGAATATGTTAAGCATCAAATGTTTTCTATACCAAACTTGGTTTGACAACTATTAACAACAGAGCAGTTGACAGAGAATATAGCACACATAGAATGAACCCGTGTAATTTAACAATTGTATATTACACAAAAGAATAATTTGAACAAACCTAAGGATTATCATTAGCTACAAGTCATATTGAACCTCAGTCAATTTAGGTAGAACAATTTATTCCCTGTACTACCAGTGCAGAAATTATGGAGAAAATATCATACACGGACTAAATCCAAGAAATTTAACTATTGTACATATTGGAAATTGGTAAGTAGATTACCTGTAAGAAAATTTTTGTTTGTTCTCATTCATCTGCTGCCATCACTCTTCTTTTGCTGCATTTCAAAATTTATAATATTTTCATTAGCACTTGCATTAGATGTAAGATCATTTTGTGTCATGTTTAGCATGCAGTTCTCAAACTCAAAAATTTGAAGTACGGATCATGATATTCATTGTTTCTCTAGCTGAAAATGTCAATTAACCCCATCAAAATCATACTGACCACAACCCCATAGACCACATCTCTATGAGGTATTTTGTCACCCTACTTAACTGTTAGTTTTCCAAGATATAAAATTGTAAATCACTTACTATTGATACTATTAGGATTTTTAGATTAATGCAAGGAAAAGAACAATCTATAGATAGCTTTTAAAATTGAAATAAGATAACATAGAAAATAGTAACAAGGTGGAAGGATGGTACCCGATTTGTTCTCCAACTTTTGCTTGAAATCCAATGTGGATCTGCCTTCAATGAAATGACCGGATGTTGCAACCATAGGTCAGATTTCTAGCCCTAGGTAGGTATAATTTCATTCTTCAAATATGCAAATTCAAGCGCTTGAATTCAAACTTCTAACTAGATCTGAATTGCCTCAATAAGATTGGTTCGATATTTGCAATGGCTGGAGAAGATTGATCCAAGAAGTCTGATCCAAACTTCGCCTAAATAGATCTTCGATTCTACCCTAGATTGCACTCCAATCTGTACAATTATTTTCCTAAATCACTGCTCCAAGATAGAACAAGATCCAAGAGAAATTCACTCCAAAGAGAAGTAGAATATTTCGCATATCTTTGATTCTAGGAGAAGAACTGCATGTTATGTTTTTGATGATTTCTTTCCTAGAATTGATCCAATATATATGTGGATTTGAAGTTAATTCATACACCCTTCCAAGATTGCTGACTTGGCCTAATTATGGGCCCATAATTAATTAACACCATATATATATATATATATATATATATATATATATATATATATATATATATATATATATATATATATATATATATATATATATATATATATATATATATATATCAATTTACTTGTATTTTATAATAATACTATTATTATTATAAATTCGCACAAATTAGAGATAGTAACATTTAATTATTAATTCATTCGTCCAATTTGATCTTAGCCGAAAGGCTATAATTATTAACACTCCCTCTTAGTCTTGAGGGTAAGATCAAACTATAGATCTCATCTATACTAGGACACACCCTTAACTATCATCCTTGATAGTGGAAACAAAAACGTAACCATCTCGAATACCCTATCCTGAGATGTCATAGATTCCATACCTATGAAGGTAGATCCTATCTACCACAAATCCATATGTATATTATAATTTGGTTCCATAACGTTATCCTTCCAATTTGTGGATTGATCAGGTCCACAAGAATATTAAGTCCATGATATTCATGATAACATCATATTACCAAATTCTCAAATATATATAGTAACATCAAGTCCATGATGTCAACCAACAGTCACTTCGACTCAATAGATATCAAATCCATGATATTGTAATGTCCCCTTTTTGGGGTACATTATATGGTGCTGTGTTGTTAGCCTTTTCACCTTGGTCCGGAGGGCTAATTGTGGCGTGGCAGTGTTCCAAGAGATATTTGGCCTTGGTGTTTTCAGTTCCAAGCCAATCGGAGTAGTTTCCATAGGTTTTCGGGGTACTTACTATTTATAGTAAGTCAGTAGGGTTCAGATTTCTTGGTTTTTCAGTAGTGGACTTAGAGCTTCTCATCGAGAGCTTTCCGGCGAGCTATCACATGTCAGTATCCGAGCTCGTTTCGGCCTCCGTTTTAATGCTGGAAGTTTTCCTCACTTGTCTATTATTTTACTTTATAACTTAGTGGTCATTTATTTTGAAAAGTGATTTAAAGTGAAATTATAAAGAGATGAAATGGGAATATGAAGAGTCACAGTGAGGAAACTAAAGAGTCACAGCTGTAGCCATAAGAGGAGGTTGAGAGTCTCATTTCAGCATGGTTTAGTTTATGGATATTACTTCTCTTTGAGAATTCGAGAAGCTTCAGCTATCGAATTAGAAATCTGAGGACGGAAACCTTCATCATTTCTTGGTGGATTGGACGGAAACCCGATTCATCTCAGTGCGGATTCATTCAGAGTTCACCATTGTTTTATCAGGTTCTTTATCATCTAGTCTTATTGTTCTTTGCTATATTTCGGATTGGATTGGATATTGTAATGTTTGGTTGTTGTATTGCTGATGTATAATACAAAACCTTATTTCTAAGAAATTTAATAAAGTTATATCTATTGGTTATTCAAATATTTTTGTTGGATATTTGCATGTTTTGTAGGTTTTCGAAACTGCATGTGATTTGGTTGAGAAAATTAGTAAATGGCTAGTTAGGGTCATTTCAGATATCAAGAGCATTGGTCTAACGAATATCAAGTCCATGATATTCACCAAAAGCTCAGAGCAATGGCCTCCAGACATCAAGTCCATGATGTCCACCATATACTCAAGTGTGGATCCCCGATCCAAGAGATATCAAATCCATGATATCATCGAGCATTGGTCTAACGAATATCAAGTCCATGATATTCACCAAGTGCTCAGAGTAATGGTCTCCCGACATCAAGTCCATGATGTCACCAATACTCAAATATGGATCCCTGATCCAAGAGATATCAACTCTATGATATCAAAACATATAAATGTGAACTGCCACAATCCACATACATGCTAAGTAAGCATAAATGAACTCATATAACTTTGCCACGATGAAACATGAATTCTATAGAATATAAAAGAAATGTTATTACAACAAACTCATATTTTCACCAAGCCAAGTTTATTCCTAAAATGTTCAAGTTTGCCCATAGCTAAAGGTTTGGTGAGAATATCTGCAGTTTGTTCATTAGTACATACATATTCCAATGAATGGCCTTTCTTTCCACCATGTCCTTGACATAGTGATAAAGAATTTCAATATGTTTGGACCTATTATGGAACACAAGGTTGATGGCAAGTTTAATGCAACTCTGATTGTCACAATAAATAACAGTAGGTTCCATAGGTTGTCCAAATAATTCCACTAAGAGTTTTCTTAACCAAACTACTTCTCTAGCTCCAAGAGAAGCTGCAATATACTTTGCTTCCGTTGAACTCTGAGCAATAGAGTTTTGTTTCTTGGCAAACTAAGAAATCATAGCTGATCCCAAGCTAAAACAACATCAGGATATACTCTTCTTGTTTGTAATGGATCCTGCCCAATCTGAATCTGTAAAGCCATGAAGATCCAGTTTTACATTCTTGTATAATAGACCATACTCAATGGTCCCACAAAGATATCTCAAAATATGCTCAGCTACACTCATATGCAATTGTTTAGGTTCTACCATAAACAGACTTAGAAAATTTATAGCATAACATATATTAGGTCTAGTGTTAACTAGATACATAAGAGATCCAATGATCTGACAGTATAAACTAGCATCTGCTGCCTCAGAACTAGCCATGGCTTCTCGTAACTTGAGAAGGTTGGTTTCCATAGGTGTGGACATTGGTTTACAATCCATCATACCAAATCTCTTTAGAATATCAACAGTATATTTCCCTTGATTCACAATAATCCCAAGAGATTGTTGCCACACTTCTAAACCAAGAAAATAATGAAGAAGGCCTAGATCCTTCATTTCAAATTCCTTTGCAAGGTCTTGCTTGAAATTTGCTATAAGGTATTCTTCTCCTGTGATTAGGAGATCATCTACGTATAGCACCAATATCAATAAGTCTCCATCTAATATCTTGAAATAGAGATTAGGATTTGCATCGTTCTTTAAAAATCCTAGATTTTGAAGATAGCGATCAATCCTTTCATACCAAGCTCGAGGAGCTTGTTTGAGCCCATATAAAGCTTTCTTAAGCTTGCACACATAAGATTGTTGATCCTTTGTAACAAATCCTTCAGGTTGCTCTATATACACTTCCTCTTCAATTTCTCCATTTAGAAATGCAGTTTTAACATCCATTTGATGGATCTTCCAACCTTTGGAAGCTGCAATGGCAATTATTGCCCTAACTAAGGAATATTGAGCAACGGGAGCAAAGGTCTCCTCATAATGTATTCCTTCCTTTTGAGTGAATCCTCTGGCTACGAATCTAGCTTTATGTTTCTCAATACTACCATCTGCAGCATGTTTAATCTTGAATATCCATTTTGATGATACTACGGATTTGTTCTTGGGTCTAGGAACAATATCCCATACATCATTCTTCATTATGGATCCATATTCTTCTGACATTGCATCTTTCCAAGCCTGAATTTTCAGTGCTTCACAAATAGAAGAAGGTTTGGAATCTATAATCTCACTCATAAATGCAGCATAGTTAGTATACTTCTTAGGTATTTTACTTTCCCTGAAGGTTCCAGCAGGAGTTGAAAAGTTGTTTGCATCTTCCAACATTTTGGTTGCCCACAATGGTCTTTTCTTGTAGATGGAAGTGTTGGGTTCACTTATTGGATTATGCTCAATAACATCATGATACTCCTAATTTTCAGGAGGGTTGGATTGAAATAATTCATCACATGCTATATCTTTAGAGGTAGAGAATGCAAGGTCTTTTTCAAATATGACATCTCTGCTCAACTCAATATGCCTTTGCCCTGGAACATAGATCCTATGTGCCTTGGCAGATTCACTATATCCCACATATATTCCCTTCTTTCTTGAGGGTTCCAATTTTGTTCTCTTTTCTTTTGGAACATGAAAATACACAGGACAACCAAATATCCTAAGATGACTCACATCAGGTTTGTTTCCACTAAACGTCTCTTCAGGAGTCTTATTGTTTAATGCTTAATGATGACATCTTTTTTGAATGTAAACCACAGTGTTGGATGCCTCAGCCCATAGTGAAGTATGAAGATTTTGATCATGTATTCTCCACCATTATCCATTCTAAGAATCTTTATCCTCTTGTTTGTAAGATTCTCTATTGTTAATGTTTATAGCTTCAGTCGTATGATCATTTAGAATACATATAATATATATTATATTATTATTAATCATATGAAATTTAATATTCTACATTAATCTATTATATTATTCTAAATTAATAATTGATTGATGAAACATTATAAGATTGATTAAATTATGATGAATAGACATGTCCCTTCAAGGGACATGTTTCTCCTAGCCTCATTCCCAATATAAATGAAAGAGAGATTGTTGCATTTGAAAGACACATACTATATACAATCACGACAGTGCTATTACATTTGTAGCAATCTTAAATTGAACATGATATCAGAGCAGGTTCCCTACCAGCCCTGTGAAGTTCTTTTTTAAATCATTCTACAACTGGCAAGTGTAAAATGGTCGTCAAATAATTCATGGTGAATGACAGTAGTACATCACAGAGTCATTCGGCAATAGCCTTCTCTCATTGGTAGCAGACCTTAATAGTCTTCACACGGGCCTCTTTCTCTGTCGCAGCTGAGTCTCAGATATACCCTTGAGAGCTATCACATTGTTTGAAGATTAATTTGATCATCCATTATTTTTATTTTTTATGTCTGACTGTGATGTGAAGATAGAAAAATTATAGCGTTGAATGTGAGTCCTTGTACAATGTCCTGGAAGTGATCTGCACAGGTAATCTGTAGATGGCAAGTTTATAAGATGGGAACTGTTGCGTTTGCCCTTATTTTCACCAGATTATTATATTATGCCATGTGAAAAACAATGAATGGGCATCCACCATATATGTTTGCAAATGTGAACACAGTGCATGATCTAATAAGTTTTGTATGATGGGCCATATTGTTGATCCCACAAGGGATTTGGTAAAAATATTTTAGAGCCATTTATTAATGTTCACCATCACCCTCACTGCTTGCAAATAAAAGCTTCAAAACAATGCTTAGAGAGAGGTGAAAAGAAAAAATAACAAATACTATTATCTCCCCGATGAAAACCTAAATCACTATGGGACCGTGAGGACACGTGGTTCCTCATCGCCATTTTGGTGGCCTATTTTTTGGTCAGATCATCTGAAACTGTGAATCTGCAAGGGGCATTCTTTCCTATGCTTGTGAGGCTGGAGGGAAACGTGGTGTCCAATCATTTATTTTGTGGACCCCAGTATTCTCTTCATCCTTCCTAACCGCAAATTCACGAACGCTTCTTCGTTTGTGAGGTTGGGAACACACGACACGCTATGGTAAATAAGCATGTTTCAAATAGATTGAAGAAAGCATCCATGATGTTAGCATTACCTATATCAAACATCAAAACTAAGAACATCATCGGTCGACACAAGACAGAAGTTATGTTGTGCACAATGAAGAAAATAAATGATGGATATTAGGGATTATCATGACAATCATGGTTAGCGAGTAAGAAGTTGTATCGAACATAAATAATACGCTTCGCTTATGGCTTGGAAGTTACAAGGAATAAACTGTTTGCAAGCTGTATTTGATTACTGCCAGTTATTGAAGCAACAACACAGAAAATCAAAAGTAAAGTCTAAAGTTTGTGGATTAAGTTACTTGCTCGATGATCCTCAGTAATAATTGTGTAAACCAGTTATAAATTAGTTGATATTGTTTCCAACTGCTTACCTGTCAGTAACTTGTATTTAAGTAGAATAAAGGATCAATGAAAGGAGGATGGACATCATCTATAAGAAGTATTATAGCCCAATGTGAAGTGTGAGGATCACTGATGTGAATTGAATAGAGATATCATGCAGATCATAAGCCTGATGGAAGAGAATTGTGTGTGGAAGATTTGCTAATGTGCGATGAATACATAACATTCAAAGTTTATAGAAGCAGATTGTAAGTTCAATGAAGGAGGTGTGAGTCAGAAAGCCTTACGAGGATTCTATAACTGCACAGGGTAAAGGAGGCACAAGAAGCTGGTAAAGGATTGTAAAAATTTGTTGGCATTGTAAGTCTTCTATAACTACCCAGATCTGAAAGAGACTAAAGCTATATGCTTGCATGAAAAAGGAAGGGAACTATCGTTACAGTTAAATTGTGACTGGAAATGATAGCGTAAGTACTCTGTGTAGGAGACAGTTCTAAGTTGGTCGTTACATTTTCAGTGATATAGGAGGCATTGTGACTCACGGAGTTTGAACTAACTGCAGAAGTTTATATTGGAGTAGACAAACTATATGGCTACGGTTCAGGCACTGTAATATCTGTTAGAGGAATAGTTCTTTTTTTTTCTACAGAGGGATCATTCCAATATGGTATCATTGGGAAGCATTGCATACTTGCGTCCTCTGAGGGTGTGATTACCGGCTTACAAGAGTTGATCACACATTGAGGAGAAACCACATAAGGGTTTTTGTTACATATTTTGAAATTACAGTCATGATGGAACCACCCTTTGGGAGTAGCCATGGTGGACATTACTCTATAATCTGAGAAGACCCTTCTTAGCTAAGAGAGAATGTTGATTTTAGTGTCAGGAGGACAAACCAGAAGTTATCAAGAAGGATTCCTCCCTAGCTAAGAGGGAGTGTTGAATTTAGCTTCGGGAGGATCACATTAATAATTCAAGTTGGTGGAAGAAATTGCCTGAGGGTAGTAATATTTGACAATAAGAGATAAGTATTTATACCCTTGAATAATGTTTATAGATTTTGAGTCATTAATTCATGCCATAAGATCGGGGTAGTAAATATTTTATACTTCTATAATTGATATTTTCCTTCAGGATAGTTTAGTTTTATGAACTAATTATAATCTCTCTTTGAAGTGCATTGAGGAAAAATCTAGAAGCATACGAGATTGCATTCAAGGGAGAAAGAACTTAATGCCTGCAATTATGGAACTGAGTTGAGAATTGACATCAGATTCACATGGAGTGTGACAATCCATTAGAAGCAACCTTGGATGAGAAGGTCAGAAGGTTGATATCACATTCAGAAGAAGTTTGATAATTCATCTAAAAGCACCCTTGGACAAGGAGGTCAGGAGGTTGTTGCAAGATCTCAAAATTTAAAGGGAGCATCTAGAGTATCTGATTCATTCTGATCATCAAGGAGTTTGGTCATATTGGTTCAGAGGGAGTCAACAATGGAGATGTTTTTTGTTTTATAGTCAGAGGACAATGATCATGAGATTGAGTACCATGTGTGCTGGTTGAAATGCCTTTATGCTAACTCCTACGTCATGATATTCCTAGATAACTTGGGGTTCACCAAGAGTGATGCAAACTATATAAGAGATAAAGTACATAAGTATACTATTCAAGGTACATTATCACTACATAGCAGATGGCTGATATTCTCATCAAGTTTTTTGCTAGAGAGAAGGTTGTGTACTTTCGAGATAAACTTGGTATATTGCATTCTTCTCCTTGAGAGAGAAGTCTAAGGTGAAAGCCCTTGTTTCCACCCTCTAGGATGAGCCATGGTGGATCCACCCTCTGAGATGAGTCAAGGTGGATGTCATGTGTGTGACTCCATGACTTATGGGCCCTCTTGTGAACATTAGAGAAAGGTGACGACTTTTCGACAATGAACACTTGTACTTGATTGATGTTGTGAGGTGACGACTTTGCAACATCTCCATCATGATGGATATCATGTGAATTGATATCCGTGGACATGTCAAGATGGTTAGGATCTCTTAGACATCATGGTAGATATCATAAGGATGATATCATTAAATAAACCATAGATGATTTAGAGATCTTCATGGTGGATATTATGTGACATAATATCCATGGACATGTCATGATACAATATCAGTATGGTAGACATTATGCGACTTAATGTCAGTGCACATACCATAACTGGGATATATAAGGAGAATGTAATGTTCTCAGGTATATTATATCCTTTAGTTTCACGAGATAGGTGATACTTCATATCACGAGTTATGTGATATGTGATACTCTGTATCACGAGTTAGGTGATACTTCGTATCATGAGTTATGTGATATGTGATTTCTTAGTACCCATATGGATCATATTAGGATCCTTCTAAACTTAGTATTACATATGGAAAACATCATGAGATGTGATGTTATTGCACATACCATGGATATTTATGAGCTATGGTGAATATCATGCGACTTGATATTCCTGCTCATACTATATCTCCTAATATCATGGTGAGATGTTATCTTCTCTATTTCACAATTAATGGACTTATTGTGATTTGAGTTCTTGGTGGACATCATGAGACTTGATGTTGGTAGGCCATTACTCTAAGTATTTAGAGAATATCATGTGACTCGATATTCTATAACCATTACTCCTGATAAAATGAGATGATATCTAATGGTAAATATCTTTCGATCAAAGATATTCTTAAACATGTCATTCTTGATATTACACTGAGGTAATATCATATCTTGCGTTTATCCTCCCTAGCTAAGAGGGAGTGTTGATATTTTGTGTAACTATGGTGAGGGTCATAAATGTTGACGCGGGAGACTACTACACATTTTGTTTGATCGTCCTCCCTAGGTAAGAGGGAGTGTTAATGTTTGTAGCTTCAGTCGTATGATCATTTAGAATACATATAATATATGTTGATTAATAATAATATATTATATATGTTATATTATTATTAATCATATGAAATTTAATATTCTACATTAATCTATTATATTATTCTAAATTAATAATTGATTGATGAAACATTATAAGATTGATTAAATTATGATGAATAGACATGTCCCTTCAAGGGACATGTTTCTCCTAGCCTCATTCCCAATATAAATGAAAGAGAGATTGTTGCATTTGAAAGACACATACTATATACAATCATGGCAGTGCTATTACATTTGCAGTGATCTTAAATTGAACATCTATTAAAGCTTTGAACTCTTTGAGCTTGTTGAGAGCATCGACGGATTCCTTGTTCTTAAGAAAATATATCCAAGTTTTTCTAGAAAAGTCATCTACAAAGATGATGTAATAAAGATATCCACCAATAGATGGTACAGACTTGGGTCCACAAAGATTAGAATGTACTATTTCCAATATTTCCTTAGTCATGCTTTCACTACTAGGGAATGAGGATTTGATATTTTTCCCTAATGCACATCCTTTGCATACTCCTTCATGTCTAGGAGATAAATGAGGGAAACCTACTACAACTTTATCCATAGAAGATAATGTTTGGAAATTTAGATGCCCTAGCCTTTTATGCCATAAATCACATGAATTAATTGTTTCAATTATTAAGGCTTGAGATGAAATAGCATCAAGTCTATAAAGACACTCATGTCTTAGCCCTATGGTGTATGCTTGTTTCAATGTTGAATTTTTGGTCCAAGCCAAAACTTTCCCATCCATAAATGCAATCTTATAACCCTTATCCTCAAGTGTTAATATTAAAACTAGGTTCCTTTTTATGCCCGAAACATATAGCACTCGAGATAGTTGCAAGGATATGCCAGACTTCATTTGAATGTTGCAATTCCCAAAACCCATAATTGGATATGAGGTGTCATCTCCTATGGTAACTTCTTCCTTAATGTTTTTGGAAAATGAATCAAAGTTTTCTCAGAACCCAGTGATATGCCTTGAAGCTCCACTATCAATAACCCAAGAGTATTTATTTAAGGTTTGGGTAGACAAGGCTGAATATAGGGCTAGATACTCCATGTTTCAAATCTTAAAAGTTTGAGACTGTTTTTCCTAATAATTTGAATATGATCTTTTACTCTACCTAGGCTCTGATACCATGTTAGGATTTTCAGATTAATGTAAGGAAAAGAACAATCTATAGATGGCTTTTAAAATTGAAACAAGATAACATAGAAAGTTATTAGAAACTACTAACAAGGTGGAAGGATGGTACCCGATTTGTTCTCCAACTTTTTCTTGAAATCCAATCTGGATCTACCTTCAATGAAATGACTAGATGCTGCAACCACAGGTCCAATTTCTAGCCCTAGGTAGGTATAATTTGGTTCTTCAAATATGCGAATTCAAGCACTTGAATTCGCATTTCTAACCAGATCTGAATTGCCTCAATAAGATTGGTTCGATATTTGCAATGGATGGAGAAGATTGATCCAAGAAGTCTGATCCAAACTTCACCTAAATAGATCTTCGATTCTGCCCTAGATCGCACTCCAATCTGCACAATTATTTTCCTAAATCACTGCTCCAAGATAGAACAAGATCTAAGACAAATTCACTCCAAAGAGAAGTAGAATATTTCGCATATCTCTGATTAGGAGAAGAAATGCATGTTATGTTTTTGATGATTTTTTTCCTAGAATCGATCCAATATATATATGGATTTGAAGTTAATTCATACACCCTTCCAAGAGTGCCAACTTGGCCTAATTATGGGCCCTTAATTAATTAACACCATATATATATCAATTTACTTGTATTTTATAATAATACTATTATTATTATAAAATCACACAAGTTAGAGAAAGGGTATAATTAATAACATTTAATTATTAATTCATTTGTCCAATTTGATCTTAGCCAAAAGGCTATAATTATTAACAGATACTTCTACATTTTTACCATGGAGCACACAAATAGTAAATAAATCTAACTTAAATTCAGTTTTGATCATTTTAATGGATCTCTAACCATGTGTCAAAGCCCTAGAAAATTCGCTAAAAGAGATCTAAAACTTTATTAACAAACCCAATATTTTGCATATTCTACAATCATTTCATTCCATAAAATTATGGAAGCATTTTATAGGATAATTATTAATTTTTGCCTGTGTTCCTTATGTATGACAAAATCATCTTCCAATAATTTATTTTGCAAAGCATTGTGTTTTCATTTAGAAGACAGATGGAAAGACAAGGATGAGCATATCTTCTAGGACATAGTAGGAGCTTGCATACATTGGTCTGGTGGGAGGTTACATCTGATCATCTGTAACTCTAGCTCCTGTTCAAGCTGAGTCCATGTCCATTTGAGACCTTTATGTTAATGGCAATGGAAACATGTTACAGTAGTTACCTAGATCAATGTTTAGAAGAAGCATAAACTACAAAAAGTTAGACAACCCATCACAGACTGCCAATTGCATCATTTCTTTCAGTCATATTTTCATTATGAAGACTGATGGAAAGATAAGGATCGACATATCTTCTAGTACATAGCAGGAGCCTACATATCTTGTTGTTTGGTGGGAAGTTACATCTGAGCATTTGTAACTCTGGCTTCTGTTCATGCAGATTCCATATCCATCTAAAACCTTTGTGTTTATGGAAATGGTAACGCATAATAATAGTCATCTAGATCAATGGTTACAAAAGCATAAAGAACTACAAAAAGATAACATTATAATCTGTCAAATGCATCATTTTTTGGTAGTCATATTTTCATTTAGAAAATAGATAGAAAGACAAGGATCAGCTTATCATCTATACCAGAAGCTTGCATACATTGTTATTTGATAAGAAATTGTATCTAAACATTTGTAACTTGGCTCTTGTTCACGTTGAATCCATTTCCAACTGATACCTTTGCTTTCATGATGTGGGTATGCATTGTGTCCTTCTTCACCTCAAAAAGGAGCTTTAGTAGAGGAGAGTAACCTAGAATTGATTGGAATTCTTGCATGCATCTTGTACCTATTTCACTGAACCACTTCGGCAAGCTGCTTTCATGATTTTCTAGTAGGTACTATCAGTTGAATTTCTCGAGTCCTAATTTGCAAGCTTATAAGGTTTTGCCTACGTAAGGTGAGATACTCAGCTTGGTTTTTGATGCAGTCTTTAAGAAAATGTTGATTTTCCTTCTACTATATTTCTATGTGCTAAATAATTTAATCCTAACCAGAGGCAGTTGGTTTAATTTTGTGCTGAATTCATGTGGGTTTAGTTGTATTTCTGTTTTAAACTTTTTTCAGAATGGATGAATCCTCAGCAGTCTTTTGAATATTTCCCCTAAGAGATGAAGTACATCTAATACATAAGCATGAAGCAATATAGCAATGATGCAAAGATACAACCATTTTGTACAGTTCAAAATGGTTCTAGCACCTATATATATGAAGTTTAAACCACTGTGCACATGCACAAAATCAAAATAACTTGTATAAAATGAAATGCACTACTAAATTACAGTATAAATATATAAGATACTTGATACCACCATACACAATAAAAATTCAGGGGCAATTTAGTCTAAATAGATTTAACATAAGTTACACCAGAACAACCATTGCAAGAAGAAGTAATAATTGCAACTTTTAAGATATGGCTACATCCATTTGTTTATTTGAAGCATTCCTTGGTTGAAGCAAAGAATACCACCTATTCAATGCATTACAGAAAAAATTGCAAACAAAACTCGAAAAGATTACCTGTAGCTTTTTTAGTAGAACTGAGGTTGGAGGAGTCTTCAGAATGAAAGTGAAGCTCTTGTCCCGTGTCAACCAAGATCAACCATTATCTTTGCAAAATGTTTAAAACAACATAAATATGCAGCTTTTTATGAATAAAAAATCTTGTTATCTTCCAAGAAAATAATGCATAGGTCATATAAGAAAAGCCAACTATGATGTCCTATGAATACGAAGTCCCTGTTGTCCCTAGAGCAGTATCAAAAACATTTCCAATATATCCATCAATAGTGCCACGGCCTAAGCTCTACATGCAAGTGTAATCAGGCATGGGGGTTAAAGACTGAAGCCAACAACTGACAATGACAAGTTACCACTCACTGGACAAACTCTACTGAAGCTATAAAAATGAGTTCATTTCTACCTTGTATGAGCAACATAGGATATATGGGAGCAACAAAAAATAGAAAACTTAATAAATTATGACAAACACAAGAAAAATGCTTATGGATAGAATTCTCTTCTTGTAAATAATATTTGAGATTCAAAAAATGTTTGAACATCTTGTCTGAAAGCTGAAACTTAATCGTAAGAGATTCGGTAAGAGACCGTAAGGTCCAACACCAAAAGGTAGTTAGTAAAACAATAAATAGACGAATGTAAGTGTGAGTAGATACTTTTCCCAATCAGTTAGTTGTCTTGTGATTCTTTTGATTTGGAATACATTTAAAAAATAAAATGAAATACAAAAGTCACCATTGATAAAGGAATTGAAATAAGGAATAGCTTTTAGTGAGTGTAGTGAAACAATTTCAAATGCAGGCATTCTAAGATAATTGAAAAAATCTAAACATTTGATGATTCTCAGCTACAGAAAAGAAAAGAGGCATACATGCTGCTTGGTTAAAACAGCCAAGATTGGGAAAATACATAGGATTCTGATGGCAAAATCCAGGTCAAATGTGTAATTTAACATAGGAGATGTATCAAGAGCTCCATATACCACCACCAATCAATTTGACTGTTGACATGATTTACTCCATTATCAGTAAAATCAAGAATAGGAAGGGTATTCTGGATGGAGAAGGAAACAATCAACGTTTAAAAATATCAGCAAGTCAGATAGCTGACATTTTAATTTAGTGCCAATATTTTTTCCTTTTTTTGCTACTAACTGATTACTTCTAATTTGGTTTTATTAAGCTGGTGAGGCTTGAGTCTGAAACACCAACCCGTGCCTTTTAGGATGCTAGAGCTTAAAGTTTGGCTGCATAAAAATTCTCCACACTGGCCTATGGAGACCAAATGTTCCCACTGACCAGGGATTAGTCTTGATCACACAAAAAATTAAAAGAGGCTTGCAAATCATGAAAACCCAACAGTTTCATCTCTGTTATTCCAGAAGGGTAATTTGTCATAATGGATTGGAATATAGCTCAGAAACCCAAAAGAAACAATGTACCTAAATTCAAATTATGAAAGAATTTATAAAAAAGTTCTAATACTCACATCAAATATTGTAATTTCAACAGAAATGACAAATCTAGCCTTGTTTGAGATCCTGACATTGTACTCATATGCTCTTAAACAAGATCCAGACCCAATTCCTTCAACAGCTAATCAAACACACATTGTAACAACAATAAATAAATAACAAAACAAATAAGAGTCTTGCAACCCATCAATCTAACTGAAAAGGGTGGTTGCTAAATCCAAAGCTCATCTATGGGATTCTAGGCTAATTGACAAGCAATTAATAGATCGTTGATCTGTAAGCTTATCTCCAAGAACTTTTAAAAATTGATGAAAAATATGGAAATCTTGGGTCTCTTCTCCATGTCCTTGGGAACAGATTGACACTCTTATTTTCATTCACTCAACAAGGAAAGTAAATCACTAATAAAGAAGATCAGTTAAGGTGGTCATGCACCTCAAACTGGAGCCTACTTAGTTAGACTAAAAAATGCATCCCTTCTAGAGCCTATAGAAGATCCTACTTGGCTGGCAATAAAATGCCTCCCAAAAGATGGAGCATTTGCATTAGTGGCTTTAAAGAACAAGGTGTTCGCTAGGGACAGACTTCAAATGGGATTTAATGATCTCTTTAGGACTGCTCTTTGTTCTTTGTAAGCAGGTTAAGAAATCTAACTCATAGATTTTTAAACTTGGCTCAATGAACATCTGTCACAACCTGTCAATCTACCTAGAAACTTATTACATATTATCACTAAATCCATAGCTCATCTATGGGATTTCTAGGATAACTGACAAACAATTAACAAATTATTGATTTCTAGGCTTATCTGCAAGAACTTTAAAAAAATGATGAAAAAGATGAAAATCTTAGGTCTTAGCTCACCCTCTTAAGCTTATCAAGATTCTAGATCCAAAACCAAAATATCAGATGACTGAAGTTTGGATGCAGCCAAAATTAGGATGAATGTGTTAAGCATCAAATTTTTTTTGACCAAACCTGGTTCAACAACTCTTAAAAATAGAGCAGCCAACCGGTGAGAATATATCACACACAGATTCAACCCATGAATATATTGGAAACTAGTAAGTAGATTACCTAGAAGAAAATTATTTATACAAAGCTGAGGATTCTCATTTCGAAAATCAATATGAATTTGAGCAAGTCATATTGAGCCTCGTTAATTTAGGCTCAACAAATTATTGCATGTATTGTCAGCGCATACATTGAATGTATGAAGAAAATATAATTCCAAATTAAACCCATGAAATTAACTATACTATAGTAAGTAGATTACCTGAAAGAAAGAATTCTGCCCGTTATCATTCATCTGCTTCTTCTCTTGTCTCTTCTTTTGCTGCCACCATGGACAAGCCACACCAAAATACGGGGAATAAAAAAAACATAAAACAAGATTAAAATGTACAGAAAACAAAATAAATAGACGGAATAGCGAAAATAAGAAAACAAAATTATCAAGTGACTTTTTATTTGCTGTTTAATTATTTGAACCTTTGATATATATGGCATTTGGATATCAATGCTTTTATTTGTATTCAAACCGTTGTAGAATATATAACTTTTACGACATCCTTTTAATATAATATATAATATATAATGTTTGTGCTTTCAACCTTTGACGCTGCATCAATTTTTAAACACCTTCGATAATGATATCCATTGTTTGACATATTTTCATGATATATATTAATATATATATCAATCTTCATATGCCGTAAGTACTCATACCAAATAAACGTAGCAACGCCTGAAGATTAGATTATTTTTTGTTTGTATTCAAACCTTTGACGCTGTATAATATCCACTCTCTGTTGCATACGTATCTGATAAGGCATATATTGATCGATCTTGCCATCAATGGTTATATCGGCTTTCTGATTAACCTCTGGTCATTGCCTTTCTGATTCCAACCTTGTCTATTTAACCTCTGTGCCGTTAACCTCTGATCATTGCCTATTTCTCTTCATGCTATATACCATGAATATCAACACTGATATCTGTAAGTTCTCTTGTTTGTTGTATTTATACATTTGTCCTTTGATGATACATGTAGCATATATCTTGCCGTTTTGCTTGTATGTATATTTCTGCTTCGTTAATAATCTTTTTGATAGCAATCTTCAATCTCTGTATACGTATATATATCTGTGCTAGCTCAAAGGTGTAAGAATATTGTTTATATATATTTTGTGTATCACATATCATATATTCTATATATTTTGTGCATCACATATTTGTTTATCATATGTTGTTCTATATGCCACTATGTATATTCTGTTGTCTATTAAAACATTGCCTATATATACTGTTATTTTCTATATGTGCTGAATATTGTTATTGCTACTGTGTATGTACATATCATCCATATACATTCTATTCTGTTATAAAAACATCTTTTATATATGCTTCTGATTTTGACATCAATGACAATCTTCCATCAATCTCCCCCTTTGTCATTGATGGCAACTTCTCAAATATATGATATTGATTGTGCAAAGGGTGGCTGCAAGAAGTTGGGTGCCAATTTCGCGGAAGTCCGCGACTTGGAAAAATGCGCCGCTCGAAACGGGCACCCGTTTCTTAACAATCGGGTGCCCATTTTGCTTCGGCACTCCGATCTTCAATAAAACGGGTGCCCGTTTAGGTTCGGTCAAACGATACGAAACGGGCACCCATTTTTTAAGAAACGGGTGCCCGTTTTGTAAAAGTATTTATTTTTTTTGTTTAGTGCGTTTCCTGTCATTTTCTAGCGACAGGAAACGGGATCTACGTTTTTTCAAAATTGCCTACCCGTTTGTTAGATGCCTGTCGACCCCACAAATAGATTTTTTCGAGTTCCAGGTACGTATTTATCATTTTTATGTGTTACTTTATTTTCCGTGTTCATTTTAAGTAGTAAAACGTTAAATTTTAGTTTTAAATAGTTATTTAAGTATGCGTTTTAAAAATGAATGTATTTTCTTAGATTATGAAATGTATGTTTTTATTTGTTATTCGATTTATTTAGAAATAATGTGCAATTGAAAACAATTTAACCTAAAATGTAAGAAAGTAGAAAACAAAAACCTGAACAGTAGAAAACTGAAAACAAAAACTTAAAATAGAGAAAATTGAAAACGAAAACCTAAAACGTGGAAAACAGAAAATGAAAACCTAAAATGAAACTGAAAAAAGAAAACCTAAAACGTAGAAAACTGAAAACAAAAACTAAAATTGAAACTAAAAACAAAAACTTAAAATGAAACTGAAAAGAAAAACTTAAAATGAAATTGAAAATGAAAACCTAAAACGTAGAAAACTGAAAATGAAAACTTAAAATGAAACCGAAAATGAAAACAAAAAACAAAAACTTAAAATGAAACCGAAAATGAAAACCTAAAATGAAATTGAAAAAAAAACTTAAAACGAAATTGAATTTAACGAAAACCTAAAATGTAGAAAACTGAAAACGAAAACCTAAAACGTAGAAAACCAAAAACATATTTAAAATTGTAAACGAAAACCTAAAACATATAAAAAGTTAATTTTTATTTTTAAATAGCATTATACGAATTTATTTAAAAAATGAATGTATGTTTATAGTTTTTCATTTATTTATGTTTTAATTTACTTTTCAATTTGTTTAGAAATCATGTATTTGTAAAAAACTGAAAATGAAAACTTAGAATGTATAAAATTGTATTTACGAAAACCTAAAATGTAGACTTGATTGTAAACGAAAACCTAATGTTCTCTCCTCTCTGATCGTGTTCTCTCTCCTCTCTCTTTCTCTTATCTCTCTCCGTTTAACTCTCTTCTCTCTCTCTCTCTCTCTCTCTAAAATTCAAGTTTCAACAATCATAATCAAGTTCTATGTGTTCCTCTACGATGAATACATTATTTAACCCCTTCAATAAATATCATTTTTTTAAAGCTTCAAGTCAACTATTGCATATCTAATGTAACATTTGTCTATTAAAGCATTTCCATTAAGGATTAATTTGTCTCCTTTCTAGGAATAATCTCTATTTTCCTTCATCGATTGTTGGGGTGGACATGTGATAAGACCATTAAATTTTTGACATAGGTAAGCCTTGATATCCTTTCTAACCAATTCTCTCCACTTTTATATATGTAGGTTCATTTCTAACCACATATATTGTTACAAGTGTGTAGATTAGATAGTGATAGATAGACTCACATTTATAATACATAGAAACACATGGACTAGGATTCCCTCAAACTATATCTAATAATTTTTTAATTATTTCCAAATAGGAAAAGGTATAAGACCTATTAGTTGAGAATCTATAGAACTCTTCTAATTCAAACAACCTCAAATTGGGTTTCCCTACTCTAGACATAAACTTTCAAGCCTAGATTGTAGATATAGGGTAATGGTTATCCCTTCTTTCTAGATATCAAATATTTTATTAATTTTCAATTTTGTATTTAGTTGTTATTGTTAAAAGTTATCAATTTGATATAATGTAACCAAGTTCATGTATACATATTTCCTAATCTCAAATTCATTGAAAAAAGGAACATAAGTCTAGAATTCCAATTTTATATTAGAATTGTAGCTAAAATTATTTTTGTTCTAATGATGCATAATGAAAATTTGTTCTAATTCCTCTCTTATCTCTCTCCGTTTAACTCTCTTCTCTCTCTCTCTCTCTCATCTCTCTCTCTCTCTCTCTCTCTCTCTCTCTCTCTCTCTCTCTCTCTCTCTCTCTCTCTCTCTCTCTCTCTCCTCACCTGCTAGCTCCTCTCTCCGATCTCTCTGTCTCCTCTCTCCTCACGTCCTCTCTCAGGTCTCTCCTCTCTCCACTATCTCATCTCTCTCCCTTGAACTTTCTTCTCTCTGTCGAGCCTCTCTCGTTTCCATAGCCATTCAGCTAACTACAACAATAACTTTCAATTTATCACAAACCTTAACATTATCATCTTCTAGGGATTTCATTCTCTACTCATGATAATTTTTAAGATCTTCAACCCCCTTCAAATTTTTTTGGTTCATCACAAGAAGTTTATTAACCTTTTCATTGTAAGGGGTGGAAACCCCTTTTTCCTTAATTGCATTTAGCTCTAACACAATCCACATTAAGAGAGAGCAATGGCCATCCATAGTTTCTTTGACATCCCTTCCTATATTTTCTTTATCATAAACAAAAGACCCTTTCTCCAAAGGAGTATCATTTCTTGAAGGGATATGCATGTATGCAAGTCCATATTATCATCATTTACAGGTGGAGGGGGGTAGGGGAGAAGCTTCATCACACACATTATCCCATCTAAGTTTCTTAGCATAGGATGAAGTTAATTGGCCCTTCCGTTTTCCTTTGGCCATGACAAAAGAAGAACCATTAGATTTTACCCTACCTATAATATCCCCACTAGGGATGAAAGAGTCAGGGACACACTCAATAGAGGGGAATAATAAAAAAGCTCATAGTCTAAAATTACATATTTTAAGTGGGACTTCGCTTCCCTTTTTGGGTTTGTTTTCTTTCCCAATTGAGGCCCACCCTCATCCAATAAGGAATCTTCCTTAGGACCCATCGAGTACTCCTTGAGAAAGCAATTGACTTATTTTTAACCTAGCCATATGGGGATTTATAGCTACTAAAATAGAGTTAGAAAACTCCATTATAAGGAAAATTAAGCCCTTATGTAGAACTGGATATGAGGGATTCTTTCTATGAGTTTTAATGCTATGGGAATGCAAAGAGAGCAAGTAGAAAGGAATATATGTATATTTATCATGTTTGAAATAGTTTAAAATGACAAAGTGGTAGCTGAAAAGACTAGTAAAATATCCATTTAAAGTAACATGCCTCATAATAAATTTAGATATCTTGGCCTAGAGAGGAGGAATGGACACCCTGTCATAGTTGCGATTAGTGCTTCTTTGAAGCTTTTATTTGTCCTTTCCCAAGAAGAAAATTATAAGGGATTCATCAATTCTTTTTTATCCCTAAAAGAATTTCTCCCTTAGACCAAGGTTTTTGAGACTTTGGCCACTAAATCCTCTAAGATAACCAATTTAAGGCCAAATACCTTCAACACACCATCATCTTGGTCATCGATTCAATAAAATCTCCTATAACTCGAGTATCATTCCCATGAACTTTCTTAGTGAAGGAGGTTAGACCCCCTATAGAAAGCTCCTTCCAAACATCCTCATCACTCTTCCATTTATCATAAATGATGGGCTTAACTTGTTTTTGATTGCCCCCCACTTTTATATAGATCTATCCAGGATATAGATATAGTAGAATGATTCATAACCCCTTAATAGTATCTAATAGGACCTAATAATTTGACCTAATATGAACCTTAAACCCTAGTATGTACCCTTAAAACCTAATATAACCCTTAAGACTTAGTATGTACCCTTAAGACCTAATATGACCCTTAAGACCTAGTATGTAACCTTAATACCTAATATTGATTGTAAACGAAAACCTAATGTTCTCTCCTCTCTAATGTTCTCTCTCCTCTCTCTTTCTCTTATCTCTCTCCGTTTAACTCTCTTCTCTCTCTCTCTCTCATCTCTCTCTCTCTCCTCACCTGCTAGCTCCTCTCTCTGATCTCTCTCTCTCCTCTCTCCTCACATCCTCTCTCAGGTCTCTCCTCTCTCCGCTATCTCATCTCTCTCCCTTGAACTTTCTTCTCTCTGTCGAGCCTCTCTCGTCATGTTCAATGTACTAAAAAGTAATTATTTTCAAATTGACCTTGATAAAGGAATACATTATATATCTTTAAACAAAGACATCGTAGCAAGTTTAGAATGTAAGTAAATTAAAAATGTATATGAATAATTAAATAAGTAAATAGTTTAATATTACATCTGAATATTATATTAACAAACCAACTAAATCAATATAAAATATAACCTTATTGAAAAGAAATAAACATTTACAAAGTAAACTCTCTTTATCTGACCTAATATGAACCTTAAACCCTAGTATGTACCCTTAAAACCTAATATGACCTAGTATGTAACCTTAATACCTAATAGGACCTATTATGTACCCTTTAGACCTAATAGGAGCTAGTATGTACTCGTAAGACATAATAGGACGTACTATCACCCTTAAGACCTAATATATTATGCATGTGTTTAAATACTTTTCATTTACATTTTCAAATAATTTATAAATGTGTACATGTGAAGATAGAGATATATATGTTTAGATTATTCATGTGTTTAAATAATTTTCATTTACACGTTCAAATACTTTATATATGCAGTTTACACATGATGAACGAGCATTCAGGAGGTCAGCCCCCACCACCACCACCACCACCACCACCACCACCACCCCCACCTCCACCACCTCCTCGTACCACAGAGCATCTTAGACAAGACATGAGGCATAATATCACCTCTATTGTCAGGGACATTGAGACGGTTAGACATGATCCCCACCCCTCCGCACATCTACTACGCCTTGTAGATACTATGCAAGGCATAGTACATTCTGTCCAGTCCCTCGATGATGAGTTGGATAGCTATCAGTCATGGAGAGATTCCATGAGAACATTCTATGCTGATGGACTCACCTATAAACAGGTGAATGATCTTAAAATCACCAAAGCAGATTTTGCTCGGTGGTTTAAGAATCTGAAAATAGGGGAAGAAATAAACCCCAAAAAATCAAGAATATCTATTCGTTGGTGCAAGCACCTGTTGATTTCACAGCACTTTTGGGAGTGCTGGTGGATGGTATTTGACCATCCACCACATGCAAATCACGAGGTCCCCATGTACTTTTTGAGAAAATTGTGGGCTGAGTTTGAATTGGGTAGAAAACCCAATTATTTTGACATGAGAGCATTTCAAGGGGTCGGTAGAGGCATGCCTCAGGACAGGCCTGGGGCAAAGCTGAGTGATAGAGTCAGAAATCATCCACGTGAGGAGCCCCTTGTTTCTTATCTGGCTCCTATGATTCCAGTGCCAGTACACCACCGAGCAGTCACCTCTGCTCTTGGTTCATTGAGCGCCCTTTCAGGTGATTTAGCTGAGCAGTTCAGGATGGCTAGGGCACCCCAGAGCACAGCACATGTTTGCACCAGCTGCGGGGACATATGTATTGGTCCACAGAGTGAGGGGCCAGATGACAGATTTGATGATGCAGAGGGTGCACATGGAGGATATGATGACACAGAGGATCGACCTCCCGAGATCTCATCATTTGTTGAGCTTCTATACGCAGCGAATTTATCTAGCGCAGAGGTAATCTATATAATAGTAATCTAGCTTCTATAAAATATTTTGCCTACATATATATGTACAGACACACAAACCATATCAACCAAAATATGTTATTTTTGTCGGACAGGGGGCAGAGGAGACCACGACATCCATGGACCGTCACCGTGTCCATTCAACTGCTTCAGATGTTGGTGCACCTTTCACTGTATGTGTTTTTATCATGTCTATTCGACCCCTAGAAATATTTATTGTTGAAACTTTACTTTAATAATGTTTGTTTTCAAAATATATATTGTAGGGTCACACTTCATACCACCTTGGCAGCAGTTCGATGGGTACTCTGCCATCGGTCACAGAGGACACTCCCCATATACCGCTTGTATGTATATTGCATTTTAATTTGAATTTAACTATTTATACATGCTCACGTATTTATGTGTATATTCTAATTCACTTCTATTTTTTACAATTGTGTAGGCCTTCACCACATCATTCCCTGCTGATGTACCCTCAGAACCATTAGCGAGTATAGTTTCACGTGGTCATGGTGTAGGACCCAGCCAGATGCAGGCCTCATTATCCTTTGAGGTCATAGTTATTAATATATTAAATTCCAATATTTTTGAATCATGACGCACATGTCATTTTTAGGGAATATTATTATAATAAATTTGCAATTTGTTTTGTACAGGACATTACCACAGTGACGTTTTTTACTCCAGGTCCTCCTCCCACAGAGGAAACTACTCAGCAGGGTTCCACGGTAATTTATTTGATATATGTATATTCAATATTTATTTTGTTTGTAAGTGAATTATTTTTTTAAACCCACTTCTTATGTTATCTCTTCATAATTTATGTTTACAGTCACTTGATGGTGTACAGCATGATGATACATCTCCATCCTCTTCACGTGGAGTGAAAAGGATGACAGATCAGATGGGCGATCCAGGCTCTTAGATGTTACTTGTGTTTTCATGTTATATAGACTATTCAGATGTTATATATGGACTATTTCTAGATGTTATATGGACTATGACCTGTTATATTTGGACTATTCACATGTTTTATGGACTTGTTATATATTTGGACTTGTTATATTTGGACTATTCACATGTTTTATGGACTTGTTATATATGAACTTGTTTTATTTGGACCAATGATGTATGTTTTATGGACGTGTTTTATTTGGACTAGTTATTTGGACATGTTATATATGGACTAGAGTGACATGTTATGTGGATTAGCTTTTTTTTGGTTGATCGATATATGTACATGTCATAGATTAAATTAGAATATTTGTTTTAGATCTAAGATTTTTTTAATAAGATGGATTGCATGTAAATACTCTACGTGAATAAATATAATGTGAATCATCTATAAGTAGAGATAAAATAAGATAACTACATAACTAGATAACTAGATAACTAGATAATGGATATCATTAATTAATATGTCACATCAAATTATTCAAGTTATATGTCACATCAAATTAATTGTACAATTTGAATTAAAAAATGAACAAATTAATAAGTATACAGGAATCATAACACATGGTACATCAATAAATGATATTTTTATTTATATATATGACTAGTTCAAGGGCTCCATAGGGAAAGAACTAGTAAGAAAACCCCACTTCTTTGCCCAATTACAATATGATTAAAAATAAAATAAACATTCAATGAAATAATTTAATGTATCATCTTCTAGGGCTCCTGCATATGACTGTCACATGTGTGTAAAGTTGTACACTTTATACCTATTCAAATAAGAAATTAATTAGAAAAACTATCTTTAATGCACAACTAACTATAAATTTGACATAATAAGATCTATCACTTGTACATGTCTAATGTCTAATATCTAACTAGTTCTATAAACTTGACATAATTAAAAAACACTTACACATGTACACATGTGATTTATTAGAGTGTACCATCCGCATATGAGTGTCACACATGTGTAAAGTTGTAGTTGATACCTATTCAAACAAGAAATTAATTATAACTAACTCCAAATTTGACATAATAATATATTGAACTTGTACATGTCTAATGTCTAATAGAACTAACTATATAAACTTTCAACATAATTAAAAAGCACTCACATGTCTCTAAATCTGATTCAACCTAGTGGACCATCTGCATCCTCTCTTTTTTGTAATGCTTCTATGATTGCCTCATGCTCTTCCATTGAAAGGGTCCATAAGACTTTATTGGTGGGCCTCCCTTTGTATCTTTCTAATTTGATATTTGTTGCCACCACTAAATGAGAATACTGCATAATTTTCTTTTCTGATTGGTAGTCCTCAAACGCTGGTAACCCATTTCTTCTTGTTAGGTATTTTCGTAGCCATGTACCAACAACCACAACAGACCCAATTGGATACTGAAAACCATCATCATCTACTTGATGACATATCAACTTTTTCTTAGGTTCCACACATCTAGCAAGCCAGTACTCAGTTTGCTCATCATTATCCTCAGGTGCAACAACAGCATACACATGCCCTGTAAAAATAATTAGTTTCATATGCATGTATGTAAAAAAACTACACTTATAAATGTAAATTTGAATAAATAAATACCAGGTTGTATAAGATCTGAAACACGATCATAATCTTCTGATGCAAATGCATGATTTGGGTCTTCACTAGTTGAATCGCTTGGAACTTGTGTCTCAGTAGGTGTTAAGGATCTTTGTTTCCATTCTTTAACCCATTCTGTACTCTCGCATTGTTCCCATTCACCTGCAACACAAAATTGACAAAAACATGCTAGCTCCCTAGTCCATATAGTCCAAGTGTTAGAATCAGAACTTCTAAATGAATGCCATTTTGCTGACCCATTTATCGTATCACACTCATATCTTGAAAGGATATAATTCTCTTCTACTAGCCAGAAGAAACGTTTGATTGTAGAATTCTGATTTGATCCTGTAGATAAACTTGTACTACACCATTCAACAATTTCACGTGCATTTTTAAATTTGGATTTTTCTTCAAACTTGAGTTGTTCTCTTGAAAGGGCTCTCTTAACACATGCACCAGCACCATCATGTTCTCCTTTCCCATGTCCAGCTTCAAAAAAACTCCAAGTATGTTCAACATTGGTTTTCTTATGTGTCCTACTCAACCAATAAAACATTCTAGCATTCTTGAATTGACCTGTGCAATTATCTGACCATATTAGATGTTGTGTCATTTGAATTTGTCTCTCCTTTAAATTGTCGTAAAATGTCTTCATGCAATATTGCACAAACTCTAATGAGTGTAGTTTATTATCACTCATATAGAAGTGGTACTCCCTCAAAAAAAATTTATCCTCTTCTGTACTATCAGGTGCATGCCTATAGATAATATGAACAAAAATGGCTACTTGTACTGAATTATAATATTGAGATTGGATCTCATCTTGTGGTGCAAGAGTATAGTTCTCTGCAAAGTCTACTACTGAAAGTAAACTACCCACTGGGAATGTATTCTTGCACATGCGAAATTGTTCATCAAGCCATCTAGCATTATGAGAGTGTTTCACATATTTAGGTATGATCTTACACTTGAATTCGTTCATGAATGCATGAACACTAATGCTTTCATTTATTAGGTCACATCATCTTCCAACCTTTCCATCCTTCAATGGATATTCAACAGTTTTAAATCTTCGCACATCAATCATTTGTTGTCCGAATTCAGTTGTAGGAGTTTCATGAAAACACTCATCTAATAATGCAAGATTGCCACATATATTGCATACACCAAAAACACATGCATTGAAAAGAAAATATTGGTCATTATGTGGGTTACAAAACAAACTTGAGATGAACTCCTTTATAACTTGAGGTGGAATTTGGATACCACATTCCTGTAACATTTCTTTAGTATGCATGGTACCACGTATAGATCGAAATAAATCATAATGGTAACGAAATTGGACATGAGTTTTACAACAACATGTGACTCTTTCCTTGTTTACCCTTACATACCAAGGTTTACACTTTTCAAATGATCTTTGACTTATGCTGATTGATAACACCTTTTCATCTACAAATTTTTTGTATAATTCAGTTTGAGTCATGTCCAAAAGGTGTTTTGGATGTGGTTCACAAATTTTTGAGCCAACTCTTAATTTTAGAACATCCCTGTCATTTGGCGATACTCTTGTATTATCCTTCCAAAATCTTTCAATCAATGTTTTCACTTCACTAGTAAGTTTCATATCAGATCTCGGGAGTCTGCCACTATAGGTCCATAAGTTGTTAGCTGGATCACTTTCAAAGTCAACTCTTCTCTTCACAACTTTTGCCAAAGTTTTACGATGAATATTAAGATATCCACTTATGTTACTCATCATTCTTTTATCATGGGTTGATTTGTTTACTAAAGCTGTTGTTATTGCTCGTCGTGCCGCATTTCTATCTTTAGAACGACTTTTCTTTCCAATTGTATCAAAGGCATTAGCAATAGTTGAAACAACTTGTTTCAAAGACTCATCCCTTTTTTTTCTTTCACATTGACTCCTAACCTCTTCATCACTTTCCGCATCTTTGTCATTTTCATTAATTGTAACATCAATTGACATTGAAACCCAAATTTCTTGTTATAAAAAAATTGTTTGAACAATCTGTTAGCATATGTCCTAATTTGCCTCCATGAAACCAAGCCACAAAGATTGTCTAACACACCACTATTCAATTGAAAAAGATTACCCATTTCATTATCATTTAAACATGTTTCATTTTCAACTGGTGTTTCCATGTGTACATCCACACTCTCAATTTTAGCTGTACTTTTATTTTCACCATCAGTTGGGGTTTGATTTTCAGTCATAGGTGGGGTTTCAATTTCTTTTTCAACTGGTGTTTGACTTTCATTTCTTACTGTACTTCCATGAATAAAATCCAAATCATTTATTTCGTAGCCTGCTTGAAATAAATCACGAATTTCATTTTCAGAATATATGCGGGGTTCTGAAGACATACCAGTACCCAATACTGGGTTAGTAGATGCACCTGGATTTTCTTGATTTGTATTTCCTCTTTCTGGCTCTTCATCCATTACAGTGTTCTCAATGCTCTCTTCCTTTAAAGCTACTGTTGAACTCGAAGCTCCGGCATTACTACCCTCTCTAATTCTTGCTCTTCTTTCTCTTTGACGTTTTGCTTCCTTTTCTTTATTTTCTATCCTTTGTCTCTTTCTACGTTGCTTTGATCCCATATTTGGATGAATTTTTAATCCAACAAGTGTCAAATCCAGAACAAGACAAAACCAAGTATAAATTTATTAAAACATTCTGTCTGCGCATGGGTACAGTCGTACAATGATTGAATAATGATTCAATCATTGTACCTTTGTACTTCTGCACTTGTCATTTTCCAACAGTCTCATTAGAAACGGGCACCCATTTTTAAAAAAAATGGGCACCCGTTTATTAAAACGGGCACCCATTTTTAAAAAAAATGGGTGCCCATTTCTTAAACGATTACTTTTGAAACGGGCACCCATTTTTTTAAATTTCAAATCAGGCACCCGTTTCTAATAGCTTGGGGCAGGAAACTTTAACTTGCCTCAGTTTTTGGTACGAGATAGGCATGATTTAGGCTTGGTCCCACCGACCCTATGTCTTCACCTCTAGAAATTTCACTAAGTTATTTTAACATTAATTTTTTGTCTTTAACGAATTTTTTGACGTCTTTCAATTTGAATTTTTTGATGAAACGAAAACCCATTATAGATTTCGTTGTCATGATTCCAGAAATGTAAATTTTTTTATGATATAATAAATTTTACTATTTTTCCTATATTTATCAATAGTAAAAGGTATGAAAATGTGAAACATAGAGGTTTACTAAACTTTTAATAACTTTTTTGTTTTAAGGTTTCTACAAAAAAAAATTATATGGCATCGATCTAAATTCTATTCTTTTCAAGATAATTTTTTTTTTTTTGGGAAAATATGAGCATTTCATCAAATTATGGTGGCCGTACACCAGAGGTTTTGAAAATATACTTTATTGTCAATTAAAAATCAATAAAAAAAAATATATACAAAAAAAAAATAAGGAAAAATATACTCATCAATCTATAGTGTCTTAGGTATCTTTCCTAAAAAGGATTAACATATATTGATTTATTTGTGTCAAAAAAGGGTGGTCGTACACGGGTGAGGTATGGTCCTGAAATAGGCATTCTGAAAAAGTGGTTTTTAAATATTCCTACCAAATTTAATTTATGCAATGTGGGTATTGAAATAAATTACATATTTGAAAAGCTAACTCCGAGTACTATAATTTCTATTAGTGAAGTTTTTTGAGATTCAATCTCTAAGCACCTCAATTTTTGACATCAATTGACAAGAATTTTGAAAAATAGGAAAAACACTTCCACTTTTTGTCAAAAATTGGCACCCAACTTCTTGCAGCCACCCCAAAACTCCCCCTTAGTTTTTTGTTCCCTTCATCTTCAATCTCTCCCCCTTTGACATCAATGGCAAAGGGTCTCCAAGGCTAGAGACTAGCTCCCCCTGAACATGTGCTTCCACTACACCACTCTGATTTTGACAATGTAAGTGCCTCAATCTTTTGTGCCATAGTTGATTTTCATCTTCTTGTACAAAGAAACATTTTTCATCATTCATATACAAATTGTTTGCAGTCCTACAAGCATTAGCTATTAATTGTCCATCCACTTTAATTTCACAACCTGACTCATACTTAGTATATTTTCTCCTACCACACATCTTTCTTATTTTGAACATGTAAAGCTATAGCGATTTTTCTTTCTTTCTCCAAACCTTCTTTTTAGGAAGATCTTCTTTCTTTGCTTGATTTGAAGGAAAGATTGTTCTACATTTGTGGGCTGCATGTCCAAAATTGTTACACTTTGAACATAGAATATCAAAATTAACCAATGGAGCAAAAGAATTTTGAGTTCTGTAATTTTGAGTGTTCTTCTCTTTCCTTCTACAGTTTAGAGCTTTATGACCAAATTTGTTACACGAGTAGCAACATCCATTGAATAGGTAAGAAAAATGTTGTCTATAATATGGCCTTTTCCATTCATTCATATTTCATTTTGGTATTCTGCATTCTAGTGCTTTGTGACCAAAACAATTGCAAGAGTAGCAATATCCATGAAAGTTATGACGAGGTTTATGAACATTATTTTCTTCATTCTTCTTGTAGTTCCTTTCTTTAAGCTTGTCTTCTTTTGATGGTTCATTTATGACTGTGTTGTTTCCTTCTTTTATGAAGCCTTTGAATGTATTGTGGATGTTTAAGTTTCCTTCAAAACCAACCCCTGTTTTGTTGGAAGAAGGCTTTTGACTATCAATAATATCATTTAGGATTTTTGAACTTTTTTCAAATTTGAGATTATTGATGGTGCATTCCTTCAACTCCCTTTCTAATTTTTCAATTTCTAGTTTTAAATCAATTTCAGCTTGTTTAGCTTCTTCTAATTGAATTTTTAGATCTTCAATTGTTTGTTCTGATTTCTTTGCTGCTTCTAAATTCTCCATAGCTTCTTCTTTGAGTTTCACTAATTTTTTTTTCAGTCTTTCATTTTATTTGTATGCATAATGAAGTTCTTCTTTGAGATCAACATTCTCTTCCTCATTACATGATTCGTCTTCCTCTTCTTCATAACTATCACTTATGTCTGCTTCAGCCATAAATAGAATCTCATCCTCCTCATCACTTGGGCATTCCTCGCTGCTTTCATCTGAAGAGCTGTCCTTTTTGGAATAAAAACTCCTTTTATTTTTATTTTGATATTTTTTCTTTATATTAAACTTATTGTTATTCTTCCATTTTTCCTTTGTGTATGCTTGCTTTTCATCTTCACTTGAGTCATCATCAGTTTGAGGATATTTTGAGGCATAGTGTCCTACCTTTCCACAATTAAAGCATTTGAAATGGAATTTCCCTTTAAATTTTCCACTTCCCCTTTTTAATTTCCTCAAGAAATGAGGTTCAGCTTCATTAGTTTCACTGCTTGAACTATCACTTGAGATTTGTTTTTTGCTCTTACCCTTTTTAGAAACATTAAATGATATTTCCTTCTTAGGTTCCTTGTCTCCAATCCTCATTTCATAAGCAGTAAGAATTCCATGTAACTCATCTTTTGTAAGTTTATCCAGATCTTTTCTCTCTTCGATTGCTGACACTTTAGAATCAAATCTAATGGGTAGGGATCTCAAGATCTTTTCAACCACAAGCTGTTCTTCTATATCTTCACCAAGGGCTTTTATTGAATTGACTACTTCATCAACACAAGAGAGGAATGAAGCTATGTCTTCATCTTCCTTCATTTTCAGGCTTTCGAATGTGCTTCGGTGGGTTTGAAGTTTGGCCTTCTTTACATTGTCGGTCCCTTCATATATATTTTTCAACTTGTCCCATATCTCCTTTGCAGATTTACAATGCATAACTTTTGTGAACTCCGAGTCAGCTAGATTACATAAAATAGCATGTTTTGCTTTGGCATTATTTTCACTTCTCTTCTTTCTGGCTGCATCTGTTGGTGGGGTCACTGGTGGTGTATAACCATCTAGTACTGATTGCCAAACATCAAATCCAATAGCATTTAAATATGCTTTCATCTTTATACTCCAAAATGCATAATTTGTCCCATAAAAAATTGGTGCCTTGTTTTGAAAAATTTCAGCCATTTGTGCTCTTTAGATCTACCTTCAAGCGGTTAGGTTATATAGACGGAACCCACTCTGATACCAATTGAAGAGCACGCGATTATACTAAGAGGGGAGGGGGTGAATCAGTATAATAACCTTTTTAAATTTAAATGCTTTTATTCAAAGAAAACTTCAGTTACTCAAATAAACAATTATGTACATGAACACAATATTTACGTGGAAACCCAATATGGGAGAAAACCACAAAATAATTTGCTTTTATATAAACTAGTTCTTTTTACAATGTTTTGTAGGCACCAACCTACTAGAGGCTCCAACCCCTATGTTTATGAGCACCGATTCACTGGAAGCACCAACTCCCACACTTCATAGGCACCGACCTACTGGAAGCACCAACTCCCCCTGACTAGATTCTGAGCACCAACTCACTGTTTTCAAATTTTCTTCCACCTTGACACTGTTGCTTTCTTCAAGTGATGATGGATACAATTTAGTCTCTTTAAGTCAGCCAATAATTCTACCTTTCCTCTTATCTTCAAAAAATATATCTTTATAAATATATATACATAATATATATCAGATTAAAATTTGAATATATATAAACATTTAATTTTTTCTTCTCATTATTGTCTCACTGCTCTTCTTCTTTTATTTCCACTTGCTGACTTGTTTTATTTTAAAAAATAATAGATTGTTTATATATATTCATATTTTTTTAAAATAAAACATTATGCCTCTTTGAAATGATGCCTTTTCACATATGAAAAGGTGTCTCTTTAAAATATTATTATTTTTAAATAAATTAATCTTCCTTTTAATAAAACTTCAATAACCTTCTATTGCCGACTATATCAAATATTTTAATCTTTTTAAAATTAGATATCTTCAAACCTTCGATGACTTTTTATTTGCTGTTTAATTATTTGAACCTTTGATATATATGGCATTTGGATATCAACGCTTTTATTTTTATTCAAACCGTTGTAGAATATATAACTTTTATGACATCCTTTTAATATAATATATAATATATAATGTTTGCGCTTTCAACCTTTGATGCTGCATCAATTTTTAAACACCTTCGATAATGATATCTGCCGTTTGACATATTTTCATGATATATATTAATATATATAGCAATCTTCGTATGTTGTAAGTACTCATACCAAATAAACGTAGTAACGCTTGAAGATTATATTATTTTTTGTTTGTATTCAAACCTTCGACGCTCTATAATATCCACTCTCTGTTGCATACGTATCTGATAAGGCATATATTGATCAATTTTGTCGTCAATGGTTATATCGACTTTCTGATTAACCTCTGGTCATTGCCTTTCTGATTCCAACTTTGTCTATTTAACCTCTGTGCCATTAACCTCTAATCATTGCCTGTTTCTCTTCATGCTATATACCATGAATATCAAAACTGATATCTGTAAGTTCTCTTGTTTGCTATATTTATACATTTGTCCTTTGATGATACATGTAGCATATATCTTGCCATTTTGCTTGTATGTATATTTCTGCTTCGTTAATAATCTTTTTGATAGCAATCTTCAATCTCTGTATACATATATATATATCTGTGCTAGCTCAACGGTGTAAGAATATTGTTTATATATATTCTGTGTATCACATATCATATATTCTGTATATTCTATGTATCACATATTTTTCTATCATATGCTATTCTATATGCCACTATGCATATTTTGCTGTCTATTAAAACATTGCCTATATATACTGTTATTTTTTGTATGTGCTGAATATTGTTATTATTACTGTGTATGTACATATCATCCATATACATTCTGTTCTATTATAAAAACATCTTTTATATATGCTTCTGATTTTGACATCAATGACAATCTTCCATCAGCCTTTTCCTCTGTGCTTGTCTTGAAATAAAAAAACCAACATTTTGCTTCATTTTTATGATTTATTGATTATTTACTTGTATCGTGAGATTCCAAATTGCATAATTCAAAATTCAACCATAAAGAAATTTATAGCATCTCACATAGGCTTCAAATACGAGAATAAAAAATATAGCAACTCATATCCTAGCATAAAGCCAAAAATGGTCGAGTGATAACTCTACTAAAAAATCAACTATTAGTTCTACATAAATAGAACTTAATGATAGGTCATAATTTAGGACAGGTCGCTTCAGGTTGTTGCACGTCTCAAAGATTGGATATTCTTAACTTTTTTGGATTGGACATTCTTTCCGATGTTGTCTTGGAGAACTAAAGGAATAGAACCTGTTGCCATGAATTTAACTGAGTGTTTCTCAGTATTCTCATCTATAACAATCTATTTATAATGGCATTCAAGACTACAAAATGCTTTGTCATCCCTACAAAAGACATCAAGAGCACAAATGGTTAATTAATAAGTTAAAAGTGCTACTAGAAAGCCCCATATAAATAAACTAGAATGAATTTAGTCAATCCATAAAAGAAGATCAAAATGTAAATCGCATCAAAATTCCCAAAATTGATAGGTTTCTATAAGAGGATCGCTAGAGCATGAGAAATGTAGAGGTATAAATCATCAAATAAAAAAGTTTTCAAAAAGTGAAAAGGTAGATCTAAGATCATTTGTATTCGAACAATTTATATATGATCATTCATATAGTATTCCTAATTGTAATAGCTTTGCAAGCATCAAGAATGAAAGAAAGAAAGGACAATATGAAGTAAAAAATGTAGATTATTAGACAACCATATGAATTTACTGAATTGTCTTAAAAAGAAATGTAATATTCATATTTCGAACATTAAGGAAACGTAATAGAATAAAAGATCTAAGGAAACATAAACTAAATGTATTATATCCTTCACTAGACAATTGAGAAGAAAATCATCTCCGTTGAGATGCAATCAACTGAACAGAGCAAGGAGAAATACTTCCACCCATTCTTCATCTAGTTTATAAAAAGAAATTTCTTTTGAGCTTGAACAATTAAAATTAATGTCAATCAATGTTAGTCATCTAAACTAGTACATTCTCCATTTCCATCAGCTCTCAAGAATATAAACAAATACTCAAGAAATGGGACCAAAGCCAAGGTCCAAAAGACAAAGAGAGAAACACCAAAAATATCTTCATTGGATTATGAGTATTGCATATTTTTTGCAAAAGTGTTGTAAACATGTAGAGGAGAGACACTCAAATCACCATAGTCAACATCGAGGCTTTGATAATCTAGGAACAAAGTAGTCTCCCAAAATTGCTTCTATAGAAGACTGATGAATGAAAATATGCAATTGTTAAGTTTTTTTTCCATTTTCATCCCCTTGCTTGACACGTATCCAAAATGTCACAGCATAAACAAGGTGCATGGGTTGTTTTTGCTAAATTGTGCAAAAATGTGGATGCATAAATTAGGCACGTAGACTGTACTTAACCTAGAAATAAACAACCCACATATGTTGGCAAAGACAAGCTTTCTAGATGTAGAAGCACAAACAAGACACTTGAACTATTTTTAAGAGTGTCACCTGCAATTGCATCGCCAGAATGGTTTTTCCAAAATTTGTCAATAAAAAGAAAAAGAAAAACATAAAGCCAACCAATCTAAGAATAGGACAATGTGACATAAAATCATTTTATATAATGTAATTCTACAGACAATAGGATAAAACATAACACACTATTCCCAAGTAGTTAATTAAATCTTCCTATAAATAGGCAAGGACTAATAAAGAGCAAAAATGTTAGTAATGGTTCAAGGTGTGGTATCTATTTTGAAATCTGTGTCAAACAACAATAAGAAGAAAAGGTTTGGACCAAATAGTTGATAGAATAGTTAAGCTAAACCTTATAAAAGATTCTAAAAATACTAGTTTTTATTTGTGGCATAGATGGAACATGAGAAAGGAGGATGCAGATAATTTTATCAAACCAACCATGGAAGGATTTGAAGCCAAGTACATTGAAAGAACCTAGTTAACATGAAAAATTGATAAAAATGTATTAAATTAAAACTTAATAAATTTTTGAATTCAAATGTGAATCTTCTTTATTTTTATTTCTAAATTCCAAAAAAATTTAACCGTTTACACAACAAATGGAACACTAAATATTTGGTGACTTCTAATTGTATTAGCATTGATAAAGAAATACACAATGGAACACCTATGTTCATTAGTTGTGAGCAATTAATTACTTAAGTTGATTTAGTGTTATTTGTGTTAATTATTTTATATATAATTAGAAAATATATTATTTAAAAAAATAAATAATATTAATTAGTTCTAATTTAGTAGTTAGTTAATTTCACATATAACATTCTCAATTTTGTGATAATGATAACTTTATTATTATATTTTTTATTAAAATTATAAACATTGTAATATAATAGAATAGAATTTAAATTTATGATGATTTAATATGATTTGCATTGTACAATTGTATTTCTATCTTAATTATGAATAATAAAATTGAAAATAATATAATAATAAAATTATAATTTATAATGATTATTTATTTATTTATTAATGCAATATAAAATTATTTTAATTCTCTTTTATTTATGCATGCAATACAAGCACAGTTAAAAGATTGATTACTATTAAAATATTTTTACATTTCATTGTATTGTAATATAAGAGTTAAAAATTTTGTTTAAAGTGAAAATCTATACATTGGTAATGCATCAATGTACTAAATTCATATAGTATTAACTCTAAATGCATTATACTATTCTCAACCAAGTGTATGCAGTTGAAACCTACATGTGTGGAACAAGCTCAAACATGCAAATGTTAGAGATAAAAAGCATTCATATTACATTTAACATGTCAAAAATTTTCAACCTACAATAAGCTTCCACCACAATCTCAAATGAGCTAAAACAAGTGCATCCAATACTTATTTGATTTGCTCCTAGAGATTTGTGGGTGTGCTCTCCCAACACAATATATTTAAATCCCACCAAGTGATTAAAAAGTAGATGGATGAGCTGAAGATGCAAACTAATGGAGTAGATATTGAATAACTCAAGAACTAGTTCTGTATAACTAGCCTCAAGCATTCAATGTGAATGCGAAAGACTAGGTATTGTGTGATCAAAAGGTGACACACTTTTGTAAACCATTGTTCTTGAGAGAATCCATGAAGAGGAGATCCAAAGAGGCAGCTTATAACTTCCTATCTATGACGTGCAAGAATATAAGCATTATGGATAGTGGCTCTCAAATGAACCTCACTAAGAAACCCTTGCAAGGTGCACCATAGAATGAAAGATTCAAAATGAAGATGCAAGCATGAAAGATCTAAATGAGATGTAAAATCTAAACTAGAATGAAAATGCAAGAAAAAGAAAGCAAATCTAATCTAACAAGATTACAATACCTCCTAGTTAAGCTATATGATTTAAGCTAAAATGCAATAAGGAAATGTTAAGCTAAAATGCAAGTAAACTAGAATGCTCTTAAGAATGCAAGATTAAAATGATAGTATGACACTAGCATCAATGAGATTAGCCAAGAATGAGGAGACAGTCTCCTTTTATAGAATTTAGAAATGAATGGACGGTCAAGATTAAGAGGCAAAATCCAAGGGTGGAGAATAATCCCCATTTTGACTTTAGGCACTAGTAAATTTTGGCCTAATTTTTGATGCACATTAGTCTATTTTTTAATGCAAATTGGTCGACTAAATGACCATTTTTGTTGTCGAACATTCTTCGTCAATTTTCCACTAGTTTCTTTATTGTCAAACATTCGACTAGCATAGTGGTCGAACTTTCGACCAGATTAACGTCGAGATAACCTAGAAGGTGGTCAAGACTGGTCGACATATCAATGCGAATTTTGACCAAACTTGGTCAAATAGTCGACTAGTTTGTACTTCATGAGTAAAGCGCGGACGTCAATTTAAACAGTCATGTTGGTCAAAAAATTGAGGACGTCATGAGTTTTAAATATATATATATATATATATATATATATATATATATATATATATATATTAGTAGGCAGTCTTGTATTGAACAATATGAAGTTAACTGCAATCTTGTATTTTAATTTACCATTGAATGAAGTTTGGCTATATGAGTTACAATCTTAATTAAGACTCGTGACTCTTCAAATTCTCTTGTTTTCCACTTCATATGATCTCAGATGACAGATAAAGATGGAGTGGGATTTGCACTCAAACTATTGCTTAAGTAAGCCTTTGATGATAAGAAGAGTGGGATGGTAGAGTTGTTTTTTGATGCCTTGTCACTAGTTGCATCCCCCTCTTCATTAAATAGGTCCTTTAGGGAAAAGAAAAACTATGATATCCTTCTGATAATTGACCAAATAATTTATTCCTTCAGACCTCCAGTGTTGATGAGTTGTAAAAGCGTATAAACAGGTTTGGACGGTTTCATGAACTAAAGACTACGAACATTTTTTTTTATCCCCGCGACCTTGAAATATTGAGCTTATCTTTGTTTCAAGAATAGTGGAACATTCTCTACTTAACAGGGCCAACCACATGAAGGTGAAAGCTCATTTGGCCCCTCCTAGGAGCCTCTTATGACCCCTTACGACATTTTAAGACCTCTAAGATGTATTCTTAGGGATCATAAAGGGTCATAAGGGGTCATAAGGGGTCCAGGGACATAACAGTTGAGAAACATAAATATAGGCATCATGGTCACAATTCTTTGGAGACACAACATAATTAAGTGCTATATTGGTGTAGGGGCACCTCCCTATATTATTCAATGGATCATAGATCTAGTTAATAAGCCTAATGTAAGGCCTAGTCACCCTTGGTGTGGTTATAAACCATGTTCTTTGACTATGGTCCAAAGGCACATTTAGATATTTAGGCTATCGTAGGTGTCTTTCAAGTTATTTTAATGATTTTATATCATTTGGGGTCCTTAGTATCCAAGGCTTAGGCCTTATAGGATCAATAGGAGAAAGAATGCAATATTTTGTAAAAAAGTTGCAAAATGTAATAAATGTTGCTCAACAACTTTTGGAAAAGTTGCTAGCAACTTGTAAAAACTCCCAAATGTTCACTACCTTTTAAAAATAGTTGGATTCATTGGGAAAGGTCCTCAAATATCCCTTTCAGGTGGGTGGAAGACACAATGATGTAATTTTGCATTCAATCAATAAAAATCCATTATTTTCCTGATATTTTGGACTATAAACTGGTTGTGTACAGGTTTGTACAGATTGATAGAACAAGGATATTTGGAGATCTGATACCTAACATGAACTAGGACTCCAATGCACTTGGTTTGAGTCTATTTGGTGGTCGGAGTCAAGAGTTACATAAACTTCTTTATTGGGTGTAAAGGAAACCCTACTGAACTAGGGTTTCGTTAATTCAATGCCCTAACTTACTTTTTAACTTGGGAAATCCCATGCCACTTGGGGAAATGAAAGTATGGTCAATGTATTTTAGATCCTCAAAGATCCAAAAGAAGAGGGATTTTTTTGTGAAGTTTTCTCACAGGCCCTAGGCCAAGCATTTCTATGTGCTTGGACCATAATATGCAAGAATTAAGTGACAATATAACTTTAGGAGTGGATAAAAGAAATATGATGGTAGACTGTTGTCACTTGGAGATTCTGAAAACCTTTCCAATTGGTGGTTTGTTTAGTAAATCTGATCAGTGAACACTTCCTTAAGTAACCAAACCCCATTAGCCCGATTAGGCATAGTGGATCAGGAATAGTTTGGTGGTTTCCCTACAGGTTGGGAACTTTTCCTTTGGGATTTTGACACAACTCAAAAAAGGGTATCCAAATATACAAATTATTCTATAGGCCCTTTGGAAGAATCTAGAACCAAAATCCTAAAACCTCACTCACAGTGCTACGAGCCAGGAAGGCATAAAATACAAAGTTGTTGTATGAGTTCTCAGACATTCTAAGGGATTGAGAATCATTCCTTCTAGAGAAATTTTTTAAGTGTGGAACCTTTCCATCCCCTTCTCGATATATAGGTTCTTATTATGAGATGAAGACAGTAGGATACATTACACACCAATAATTACCGAGCATTGGGAAATAACTCGATGAATCAATCAAGCCCACTCGCTTAATGAAGGAACCGAGTATCAACTGAGCCGAATCGGTCAAAGAAGGGAATGAGTAGAAACTGAGCTCGGGGGAGCAGAAACTAGTAAAAGACATAGAATCCTCTAGTGAGGATAGTGTATTTGTGTTTGTTGTAGGATTGTTTAAAGGTGTAGAGCACTCTTCTAAACCACTTTGGGTTCAAAGAAGACACGTAAGGTCTCACCATTTTTGAGTTTCCTAAATAGGGGAGAGCTTTGCATCATATATTTAGATGATGCAACAAAACCGCTACTCCTCTGATTCTGAGTTGACAGTGTAGGCTCCTACAGTGTCAACTTAGAACTGAAGGAGTAGTGGTTGTGTTGCATCGTTTGAATATAACACTCAATTATGTTGTATCTCTAAAGAATTGTGACCATGATTCTTACATTTATGTTTCTCATCTGTATCAACAAAATATCATGAAAGAGGATAGTAACCTATTTTTAACTCCTTGGTAGGAAAATCCTTCAACTTGGCTATTGTGGTTGTAATCACCTGAAAATAGACAAGATCAATTAAGTGAGAAACCAAGGCAAAATCAAAGCAATTAAATCAAATCAAGTTAAAATCAAAGAAAAAATGCTATCAAGCCTTAATTCAGATTTAATTAAAAATCAAAAGCCATAAAATCAATTAAATCAAATGAAATCAATTAATTATGCAATTAATCTAATTAATTGTATAGTTAATTTAAATCAAATCAACCCATTCAAGGGGTACACATGGCTAAACATATTAATTAAATTCAATTAATTAAATCTTATTTTCCCTCAACCACCAAATGGGAGGAAAATGCATCAACCAATAGGATTTGAGAACCAAGCTCACATTGATCAAGCTCACACTGAATCACCACCACCCATAGGGAGAAAGAATCTTGTCCACCCATTTTGTCCTCTTGTCCCAAGCTTTGAGGGCATAATATTTAAATGGCCTCCAAAGGTGGAACCATGGACTTGACCCTAATCAAACCATGATCAAATCAACTCCACCCCCTACCCTTGCCAAAATCTATAAAAGCAAGAGATAATTGAAGAACAAATCATCCACAAGTATTTGAAAAGCATCAAACCTCTTACAATTTTAAGTTAGAAAGACAAATTTAGTTCTTATTTTGATTTATTTGACAAAGCTAACCCTATGAAGGTACTAATCCTAGTACACAAAATGGAACCCATTGTGGGGCCATAGGCCTCATTAATTTTTAAATTCAAAGAATTTGAATTTTTCTTGCAAATCCTTCTATTGTTCTTTGTTTTTCAAGTTTTTCAACACTTTTACAGGTTTCTCCAGTGCATACACTACTTTCTCCAGTGCGTACAAGGTCTGAAATAGCGCACCTATGACAAAGTGGTGTGCCTTTGCACAAAGTTTCAGCACATTCAATCTTTTTATCTTCTTGTCTTAATTCTTTCAGCACATGTGCCCTAACTTTGTAGTGCTTCCAATTTGTTCTCCAACACATTTGAGGATTTCTTTACATGCCTTTGCATACTTAAACAATGCATTTAAATTATGTTTCTGTGCTTTTAAGTTTTTTCTGTAGCACATTCGATAGTTTTAACAACGCTTTCAATCATTTAAGCAAGACATTTAATAGATTCTGTTGCACATTTGATTAAATTGCAAATTTCTAGAATCTAATATTTGGAAAATGATTTTTCTATGTCTGCAGGAAGACTGGTCATAAAAAAGTGAAAAAGCCAAAGACCAATTTCAATAGTGAAGAAAAAGCCTTGGCCAAAAAGATTAAAGAGGAGAATATTGCAAACATTCAGCTAGTTTTGGAGAACTCACAACAAGAAATAGAGGTATATGAGAAATTTATTTGAAAATTGTAGAAGCCTAAAAATCTAAATTTGCTTCATTAAATTGGATCTACTTACCTTAATCGATTTGCTTCAAATTTGATAAATAAGGTTAGATTTCAATTTTATTCTTGTTTTTCTTCATTTTGCTTGTTTGTGTTGACTAACTTGTTGGAGGAGAAGCAAAAAGGAAGGAATGATCACCGCTAGGTAAGCATAAATCATGAAAAAATCATCAAAAATGCCCCTAGCCTTTGCTAGCTTCGATTGAAGGTAAGCCTAAACTTGGTCAATTTTTCTTTAAATTGTGGCCTTGTGATTTTTGTTCAAATTTAGTAATTAAAATAGCATAAAGGATAAAATCAAGCATTTAAACAAACAACCCCTTGTTTGTGGAAAAGAGTAGTTATACTCAATTCCCATTAGTTAGTGAGTTTTGGAAATTGAACCTTGTTAATAGTGTTTGGGAAGCAAGAGTAGATAGGGATATTCTCTTCACCTTTTGGTGAATCAAACTCCCAAAACCTATCTCTTGATTCCATTTTTATCACTTTCAATATAAACATGCTAGATCTTTAGTGGGCTCACCTCCCAAGATTTTCCTTAACGAGGCCAGTGAGAGGAACAACTCAAAATGGGATACATTTTCCTTTGCTGCAAAAATTTGACCCACTATAAAATAAAATGCATGCATCCCTAATGGGGTGTGTGACAAAAGGATATTAAGCTTTTGAACTTCCTCGAGTAGTCCTTCAGGATTGTGAAAAACTCTAACATACCGAAGGTGGGAAGCTCCTAATTTTGGGGGATGAAAACTTAATGTTCATTGTGAATGGAATCTTGATTAAATACCTTGTTAAAATAGCAAAGCCTACCATGTAGAGCCATGTTTACGAACCAACTTGTGAACTAGGTAGATTGCTTGAAGTGCTTTTTCATGAAAAACCTGTGATAACATCCTTACAAATTCAAACACTTTTTGTGTAGAGGGTTAAAAAGAACAAGTGTATTTGTGATTGCTTTGTTTGAAAAATTCTTCATAAAAACAAACAATTACCAAGTTTGGGGAAAACAAATCGAAATCAAACCTTGTTGAATGTCAATTTCTACACAATCTAATCAACTCAAATTATCTTTACAAGAAGATGACACCTACGTTGCAAAAGAGGTCCCCGAATTTGAATCTAAAAAATATTTCATAAATCACAACCAAGGGGATAGTCTCCCAAATCTTTTTGAAAAGAGAATTGATCCAATGGATAGAAAATATGCATTTCATGATTACATCCATGGAGGAAACAATGATAACATTAATTATGCTGATCAAGGACCTAAGGAGACACTTGAAGATAAAGCTAATAAGGCAACTCAAGACATTGAATTTCTTGAAGTCATGGACAAATTAATTGAAAGAGATAGGGAAAGATATCTCCTAAATTTAGCTCAAGAAAGGGTGAAACTTCCACATGATTATGACGTTGATCAACTTAAGAAAGACAAGGAAGATGATAATCTGATGGGTGCGATGAATAAACATCTAAAAATGTTCCAAGCCCAAATCAAGCTAATGAAGAAAGAAACTGAACCTAAGCCATTTTCTATCGAGGCCTTGTGCCCATTTCCTTTTGATAAAAGCTTGGTTATGGCACCTTTTCCGATAAATGTGGTCTTCCCAAAATACAATAAATATATAGGTAAATCAGACCCACAAGACCACCTTAGAGAGTTTTGTGCTCTAAGTATCGAATTCATGCATGACACAACTTATTTAATGAGACTTTTTCCAAGAAGTTTGGGAGGCCAAGCCATTGAATGGTTCTCAAAACTTCCACAAGGGATAAAGAAATTCTAGGAATTAGCCTCCAAATTCGTAACCCATTATTCCCACAACATTGAGCATGAGATCATGATGCTCAACCTATGTAACACTAAACAACGAGATGGTGAATATTTCCTAGGGTTTCTTCAAAGGTGGAGGATAGTCTTCGCAATATATCCACGAAGCATACCCGAAAAGGAAAAAATGGAAATATTTATGCATAACCTAGATGTGGAGATGAATTATAGAATCCAACTTCAATGTCCCCCTACTTTTGAAAAGCTTATCAAAAATGGGATCAAAATTGAAGAAGTGTTGGTTAAAAGAGGGGAAATCAAGTTATTCAAAGATAATAAACCCTATACCAACACTAATAACTACCTGTTGAATTCCATTCCTAGTCTGTTGATGGCTGAGGATAATCTCTTTCTCAAAGCTATCCCTTTGAAGGAGGAAATTGTCAAGGCAATCCAGTCCTTTGAAGGTGAAAAATCCCCTAGGCCGGATGGTTTTCAAATGTTTTTCTTTCAACAATTTTGGGGCATTATAGAGGATGATATTTGTGGTGTGGTGAAAGAGTTTTATGGCTTGAAAACCTTGCTCAAGGAACTTAACTCCACCTTCATAGGTCCGATTCCTAAAAAACTAGGAGCAAACACAGCTGATAGCTTTAGACCTATAAGTCTTTGTAACTCATTGTATAAGATCATTTCTAAGGTTTTGACTTCTAGGATTCTCAAGATTCTCCCCTGTCTCATCTCTCCCCAACAAAATGGTTTTGTGCCGGGAAGACAAATTTTGGACTCGATCATGGTTGTTCATGAGAATATCTATTCTCTGGAGAAATCGAAGAAGTAGGGGTTCCTTATGAAACTCGACCTATCAAAAGCCTATGATAGGGTTGATTGGAAGTTTCTTATGAAAATTCTTCATGCTTTTGGTTTTGAAGAGGGAGTTATTAAAATCATTATGCAACTTGTCACTACTATTTCTTCATCGGTGATTGTGAATGGGGGATCGTCTCCTTTCTTCAGACCATCCAGAGGGTTACGCCAAGGTGATCCTATATCTCCTATCCTTTTTTCTATAATGGCAGAAAGTCTGGGGAGATTCCTCTCTAATCAGGTTTTTCAAGGTTTGATTACGGGTTTACATCCTACTTCTGGAGGGATTGTCTGTTCGCATGAACAATTTGTTGATGATACAATTTTGATGGGAGAATCTACAGTGAAGGAGGCTAGGAATATTAAAAAGGTGCTAAATGCATATGCTAGTGCAACTGGTCAAATCATAAATTGGGAAAAAAGTGCAATGTTTTTCTTCAATACACCTGAAGCCAGAAAAAATAGAATCTCTGCTATTCTTGGGTGCAAGATAGGAAGTCTCCCAACTTCTTATCTTGGATTGCCTCTATGCACGAAACCAGAGACTAATTTCTGGAATGATATTCTTGACAGATTTCAAAAGAAATTGGCAGGTTGGAAAGGAGTGATTCTCAGTCAAGCTGGGAAAGTCCAATTGCTGAAATCTACTCTGCAGAATCTCCCGGTTTATGCCCTTAGCATGTTCAAAATTCCTCAAAAATTTTCTGACTTAATAGAGAAAATTCAGAAAAGGTTCCTATGGTCTGGAGTGGAAGAGAAAAAGAGACTTAGTCTTGTGGCCTAGGAAAAGATATGCAAGCCTAAAAAGATGGGGGGTCTGGGTATAAGGAGCATCAAATTTACTAATAAAGCTCTTCTAGCTAAGCAATGTTGGAGAATTTTTGAAGAAGAGAAAGAATGGAATTTGATAATAAAAAGGAAAGAGCATCTTAGTAATCTTGAAGAAATCATCCAATCTTAGAATGATGTCTAGGGATCATTAGTAAAGGTAAGAATCTCATTAGTAAAGGTGCTATATGGAAGCTAGGAAATGGTAGGAAAATTATTTTTTGGAATGATAAATGGATGTCAGAAAAGCCCTTGATAGAAAATGAAGAGTGGGGGAATGCTATTCAAAACTGTAAAAACTCTATAGGAGAACTGGTCAGTGATTACTAGAAAAATGAAGAATGGATAGACCTCGAGCAGAAGGATATTAGATTCAAAGAATTGAAGAAATAATTAAATAACTGGTTTATAAGAGAAGAAGAGGATGATAAAATTATATGGGGTCCGACGACTTCTGGAAAGTTCTCGGTTGCTTCTACTTTGTTACTTCTTCTCCCCAAAGAGGCTCAGCCTCTGTGGGCACAGGTATGGAACAAGGACCTTACACCTAAAATTAACATGTTCTTCTGGTTGCTTGTTCAAAATAAAATTCTCACACAAGATAATCTCTTGAGAAGAGGATTCCAAATGCCTAATAAGGGTGCCCTATGTTGTCATGATGCTGAGGACTGCAATCACCTAATGATACATTGTTCTTATTCTAGGGAGGTGTGGGACACTTTCATGTCCTCCCTTGAATTCATATGGGTGAAACCTAACTCTATCTAGGAGTTCTTTCAGCAGTGGCAGAGCCCTTTCCATGATCAAAATGCTAGGATAATATGGAAACTTATCTTTCCCCACTTTTCTTGGCTCATCTGGAAGGAGAGGAATAATAGAATATTTAGAGAGAAAAATGCCCCTCCCTCAGTGGTTTCTCATTCCATATCAAGAAGTATTATGGAAAGTTTCAGATGTAAGGGAAGGAAAGATAGTAGCCTCTGGGACCCTCAACCAGAGAAAGACAATATGATCTCGTGGGAGAGATTAAAGAAGGGTCAGAATCAGAATCCTAGAGATAATGTTAAGTGGACAGTGCCTCCTAATGGTTGTGTTAAAGGTAACTTTGATGGCTCGGCGAAGGGAAATCCTGGAAGGGCTAGAGGTGGAGGGTTAATAATAGATAATGCTGGAAATTGCTTAGGAGTGATTGCTGTCCCGCTAGGTACTCAAACTAGCCACGTGGTGAAGGCACAAGCTGCTTTGTATTTGGTAATGATGGTGAAAGATATGGGATGCACAAAATTATGGCTGGAAGGGGACTCTTTAAATATAATAAATGCCATAAAAGGGAACTCTGTCAGTTCTTGGACAATAGAGCACATTATCAATAAAATAAATCTTTTATTAAATTCCTTTGAAGATTGCCATGTCACTCATGTTTATCGTGAAGGCAATAAATCGGTGGACAGGTTGGCAAATGATGGCACTTTATCTGACATCATCCAAAAATGGAGAGGGGAAGCGAATCTTAAGAGTGAGATTTCCAGTCTAATCAAATATGAGAGAATTAATCACAATGAAGGAAGCATGACTTAAATTAATGATGAAAAGGACTAATCATTTATTGAGGAGGCTTGCTTGCAAGCTGAAGCATGGGTACTTTACTCTATAGACAATAAGGCACGATCAATGGGTTAATCTTGATAAACAAAAAAGAATCATGAATTGGAGAAGTAAGGCAGAGAAATCTGAAAAAAAACCGAACCAGTGCATGAAAAACCAAAAAATTATGGGAGGGGGTCTGTAGAGAGAGGAACCCTCTAACTACGACAAATGGAGACAGGATAGAGATGTGTGGAAGAAGTTGAAGAAGGGGGGGTCACTCAGTTTATGAAGAAGCTTCATGGCCATGACAAAAAGATTACGTCATTGTTTGCGGAAGGCTGGAACAATGGTAAGGTGTTTCTTTGGGGAAAATCTTTCAAGCTTACTATTTCTAACCTAGCTGAAATTACTAGTTTACCTATTGACGGAACCCACTTTCACAGAGGTAATCATAAGCTAGGAACTAATGCCTTTTCCTATTTTTCCCAAAACTGTGGAAGAGAAAGCCCTTATGACCAAGGGGAAGGGGGACTATGTGGACATATCCAATATAGAAGAATTCTGGGCTAAAATTCTTAAGGCCATGATTGAATACTTTACCTTGGATGGGAGGTATTAAAAAATTTACAATTTCCATTTTGTTTTTGCTAATCACTTCAAGCACAAAAGGAGAATCTCTTTTCCTTGTTACCTGCTAAGTTATTTGAATAGCAGCATTACTGGTCACAGAAAAAAGGCTTCAAACCCTGTGCTGCATGAAGGGTTGATTCTCCTTATATCTGAGCATATTAGGGATAACATTCTGGACCCTATTGCTAAAAAAATCATGGAGAAAAGAAAGGTGAAGATTGAGGAGGAGATGGAACCCGAGACAAGTAAGAAGATAAGGATTAAAAAAGAAAAACTCCCTGCTGCCCCTGAAAAATTGAGAGGAAAGGGTTTTATTGTGGAAGATAGTGAGAAAGAGACTGCACAGGAAGAGATAAGTTATGAGAAAGAGGAAGAGGAAAGGAATGAATGGATTGAGGAGGGGAATGATGAAAAAGAGGAGAATAGTGATGAAGAAGAAGATGATAAGGAGGAAGCAGAGGAGGAAGAGGAAGGTGTAATACCCCAAAAATGGGCTATAGGTTCATTAATTTCCTATATCAACATATCAAATGAAATCGACATCAAAGTCCTAACCTAAGGCAAATCTGAACATCATCGAATCCTAATTGATTATCTTAAATTCTGCATCGGGGAATATTCCTAGTAATATTCCTAATTTATCTAATTATCTTTAATTTAATGATTATTTGGTGATAAATCACATTTATCCTAAAGTTTGATTAATTGAATATTCTCAATATTTAATTAACTAGATTTAATTCTGCCACTTAATTATTTAATTGAATTTAATTCTATTTATTCCTAAATATTATTATTTAAATTTGACAATAAATCAAAATTCCTATCATTAATTGATTAAATTCTTATTTAATTAATTAAAGCAAGTTGTCATATTTAATGATATTATTTTTGAATAAAAGTTTGATTTTAATAATTGATTAACCTATAAATCAATTGTTTTAATTTTAAAATCAGTTAAGTTGGAAATAAATCACTTTATTATTAAATTAATTCATAAATAAAACATGCACAATCATAAAAGCAGACAACTATCAATTATCAATTAAAGCTAAACTCTATTTTGAGTTAAACTTAGCTTTCACATATTTTTGTGAGTTAACTATTTTTTATTTAAAAATAACTCAAAAATCAACCTGAGTTATTTGAGTGATTTATGGCTTTCTTTCCCATGCACCTCCAAGGCCCTGGATTTCTATAAATTAAGGCTTCATCTCATCTCAAAGCATCTCATAATTTTGCAAGCTTACTTTGCCAAAGTCATCTACGAATTGCACAACTATTTTGAAGAATTGGAATTTGGAGAATCAAAAGCTTATTGCGAATCAAGGCTATTGTGAGATCAATTTCATTTGCATTCATATCATATTAGTTTTCATTTGTTAGATCATTTAGCGTATCATAGATTTCATATCAGTTTATCATATCATTGCATAGAAAATATCAAAAAAATAGATTACTTTGCATTCATATTTCATATTCAGATCAATTGCATTCAAATCCTTCATTTAGGTGTCATCTAGGTCACTGATCTCGATAGCAATATGAGAACATCGATTTCACACCTATTAGAAGGCAGTAAATCACTTGGTTAGATTAGATTTTAATTTTGCATGATTTTTGCTAACCTCTAATGTTTCACTGAAGTGTTGTGTCTACAGATCAGGTACAATTTTCACACACACATTTTTGGCACCCACCATGGGGCAACCCACCTTTACATGCCGGTTTTGATTTTTTTTTGGAGCTAAAGCCCTAAAGTTTCAAAGATTTAATTTTATCTCTTAAACAGATTAGAGTTTTTGGAAATTTTTATACTTTTGGAAATCTTTATATTTTTTGGAAATTTTTATATTTTTGGAAATCTTTTTAAATTCTACAGGGGTCCATTCTTTGTATTTTAAATTTGGATGCAATATAATAGCTCAAATAGTCAATTTACAAAAACTAGTCTATTTTGATAAAATGGGTCTCTAGAGCACAAATGAATAGATTTTTCTAAAATTTTTACATTTTGGAAAACCCTCTATTTTTTAGTAGGGGTCTCTATTTTGAATTTCTATTTTTGTGGACAAAATCATAAAAAAAAATCAGATCTTGTTGACTAGGTCAAATGCAGCAAAAAAATAAAGTTTTGTGATGGGTATGCACTTATTTTTTTTTTACATGGTTCAATGAATGATATGAGTTGTCCTTTGGGTTAATTGCTGGTTATTATTGCTAATAATAATTGATTTTTAGAGCTAACCCTATGGTTTTCATAAGTTGAATGTATGTTGCATATCTTGTTTACTTGTTTGCTTGTTGGAGAGTTCGTCACTTTCTTGCATGGAAAAGCTCAACAAGAATTGCTAAAAATTAGGTAAAATCTATTAAGCACGTTGTGAGGATCCCAAGTATTCTCCTTCATCTAATAACATTTCAATTTGGATTTAAAATAAATCTCTTATGTGTCTGGCTTGTGTGCATCTTTTCATGCTTTTGTCTATTTCTACACATTTGCATAATTGATACTAGGTTGTGACCCCTTAAAAATTCATTAAGTAGTCTTAGATACTTGTGATTGATCTTGATTTCTATCTTGGGTTATTGGACTCACTAATCTGCCAACCCCTCATTCCACCCCGTGGTTGCAAGGTTAGCGCCACATTAAAGGGGAGGGGTCAACAGGACAAAAGCGTTAAGTGTTCCACTTGGAAACCCATTTATGCTTTTAGGAACTCACTTGTTTTCTAGGTTGGGGACTCATTTTCAGCTTGTGTGAGGTGTTAAGTGTTCCACCTTGTGGACTCATCTCATATTCACTTTAAGCGTTAAGTGTTCCTCTTTCTACTTTTTGGGTACTTTTGGTAGATTTGATTTTTGCAAACATACATTTGTGCTCACATAGTAATTAGGCCCTATGAACACTATTTGTGATTCTTGAGAGATTGGATTTCTAGTGAAATCCTTCTTGACGATAGAATCTTTGTAGGTAGGGAGGATACTTAGTGCATTTCACATTCAACTTGGTTAGTGCATCTTCTCTTATTGATCGATACATTCTCTCCCAAGAGAGGTTGATAGATCATGTGGGGTTGACATCACGAGCTTTGGTGAATCAAAATTGGTTAGTGCACCTTCTCTTATTGATCGATACATTCTCTCCCCAGAGAGGTTGATAGATCACGTGGAGTTGACATCATAGACCTTGGTGAAACAAAACTTTGTCTTAGCATGTTAGATTTATCTGTCTACTTTGTTTGGGTTAAAAGTGAAAAGGCATAAAAAACCTTGGATCTGGAGCCAAGTCCCCTTGTGGTACAATATTGTGAGTCATCTTTAGAGAGGGTTAACCTTAGCGGACATTCCCTTCACAAGGCAAACTGCGTTGACGGAACCTCAAGTGGTAATAGCTATTTTTGCCGTGGGAGTGACAACCGCTATATAAATGTCCTTGTGGAAGAAATCTCCACGGGTATGGTTCATTGTTGGGTTGTCAGATCTCCCTAGCAGCTCCTAAAGATTAAGTTCTCAGACTGTGTCAAAACCTTGGTGCGCTGGGATTGCATTTCACCCCTTTGGATCATAAAAGTTACAGAGTCAAACCATTACTAAAAACCCTAGCGAGGCCAAATTTTCATTTTCTAGGGTATATGTGTGTTATTGCAAAATATTTTTGGAACATACACAATTAGTGCTTCTGAGGATTAGAATGAATAATTCACTTGATTGTTCATGCGCAAGGTTGCTTTTTCCCTTGTTCATTATTTTCAGACATGCTTGAAATCACTTACTTGCTATTCTGCGTGCTTGTTTATCTATCTGGTTACTGAAAATGAGCAAATCTGTTACAATCTTCAAATCTGGACATTGAAATTTGTAAACAATCTGAATCTGAAAACTCAAAATTTGCAAAATCTGAAGTAAAATCCTTTTCTGGAGTCAAAAGTCATCTCAGGAGGTCAGAAAGTCATACGAGTTTCTATCAAGTGTCATTTCATTACTGCCCATCTGTCGTATGGTAGAGAACCCAGTGTTGTATGAGTCTTTATGCCAGTCAAATTCCAAAAAAAAAATCAAATCCTACTTGCAACTGTCGTACGAGTTTTTCAACTATCATTTCATTGCCTACCAATTGTCGTACGAGTCTGCAGAAAGTCATTTGGGAAAATTTTGAAAAGTTGTCAGAAAATTGTTAGAATTGCCAGATACTTCAGCTTTTAGAACCTATTTCCAGAATTTGTCATACAAATCACTGTGTCAAGAACAGAGCAGTAGCTATTGAGAATTAGTACACATGTCTCAAAGAATCAGTACACATGAGGAAGAAACTCTGATGAGGGCCATGATGAAATAGATGCACGCTATGCAAGTCAAGATTAACAAACTTGAGAAAGAAAAGGAACCTAAAGAGTTCTCCATGGAAGCTCTATGCCCTTTTCCATTTGATAAAGACTTGTACATGTCACCAAGCCTTTGAACAGAATTTGAGCAATGTGATAACCTTTATGATACCTCTTCCATGGAGAGTGACACATCCAACTTTGGAGACTATGATGACTATGATGACAGACAATGTAATGATACCTATGACACCTTTGTTCCTAAGAGTCCTCCTTGTCATGTGTTCCTACTTACTACAAATGGGCCATCACATTGGATAGATCGTGATGGTGATCCATATGATTCTGATTTTGAAAGAGACTTTGATGGCTTTTGTGGACAATACCTTGATTATGATCCATCTACTACTACTGAGGACTAGAAAATGCATCGTGCTAGCTTGAAGCATCAATATTATAAGAATCCTTCTCCTAAGGACTGTCCTGCTAAAAATAAAGATTATCTTTTCAAGCAAGATCATGTTAATGTTGGACCTTTGTCCTGTGATGGTTCCCTTCCATCCCCTACTTCCTCCAATACCCATACATTTCCTAAAGCTTTCGAGTCTTCCAAATCTTTCACCATTTCTTCATCCAACACAAGCCTTGATACTTTTCATGCGGTTCCTTATAGTTATCCTCCAGGGCTACCTCTTAAAGAAACTCAAGCTAACCTTCACTTGGCTGCAAATACTTTCAATAATGCTAAACCTAAAGATCCCAAGCCTTTATATGCTATAATGCCTACTTTAGCTGGTCCTTCACCATCTCTGCAACAGTCTTCCATACAATCCCAATATACTTCCTTGTCCTTAGAAGTGGATCCATGTCAAGAGGACTCTAAATATGATAAAGAAAAAAATAAAAAGAAAAGATCAAGATCAAGAACCCTCCATGTCATCCAATTCTTTTCATGATGTCTCTCCTCCATTTCATGGTTCTTTTGATCCTTTACACCCTTCCGCATCCATTTCACCATGTCTTAAGTCTTGTCCTAAGCAAGATCAAGCTACTACTCACACTATTGAGCTTATTGACAATCAAAATAACCTTACTACACTTGCACTTTCCAAAGATGATACTTCCATTAAAGTTGTTAAAAATGATGTTGTTACTTCCAATGTTAAGCCTATTGAAAATCAAAAGAAAAATAATGTGCTTGTGCTATCCAAAGATCCTTGTCAAGATCAAAGTCTTCCATCTTCTTGTTCTACCACTCCATGTTCATTTCCACTTTCTACTCATCCTAAGTCTTTGCAAGCTTTGAACAATCCTATCAAAGAAGGTGCTCATATTCAAGATGTACTTGATTCTATTGAAAATTATAATGCTCACTCTAAAGATGCTGATATCCTTGGTTGTCATATAGATGCTGATGAACTTATTGATTATCCTTTTGCGTCTTCCACTTCCATCCTTGGACCTCTTCCACCACTACTACGAGCTTCATGTCTACCTTCCATCTTAGGTCCTTAGGTACCTTCACTTTCCCCTCCTAACTCTCCTAATTCTCCATCCATCTTGGGTCCTTACATCCCTCCATCTCCCATCTTTCCTCAAGATCAACATAGATGCATACCCTTGAATCCTTTTCATCCACCCACCCATCTAAACTAGTCATATCTTCCTTCTTCCACAAGTCCCAAGTCATTTGGAAGTAACTTGAATGTTCAATACAAGAAAAAGAAGCAATACAAGAAAAAGAAGCAATACAAGAATCCATCAAAAAAAGAAGATCACCATGTCTCCTCTAATAGACATGGAAACATAAAGTCAAAAAAGATATCTAAGAAAAAAACTACAAGACAAGTATGGGTTCCAAAATCTATCATTGAAGATATTCTCTCTAGATCATCAAAAGGAAATAAAAAGCCTACGGCTATATGGATTCCAAAGTCTCTCTTGAAAGAGTCTGGTGTTGAGCGAAAAGTGAAATTGACATTCAAGCTTCCAAAGACTTCCACCTCATCTTCTTCCAAAAATATTCTTCCATTCCATGCGCCTAAACCTCAACCTCTACTATCCATTCACCATATTCCTTCACGTATTCCTTCATTCATGTTTCCTCCACCCTCTCACCACCCTTCAAGGTGTGTGTTGATGTTGATCTTTCCTTCCTTTCCATCTACCCTTTCACAATCTTTCCATTCATTATCCTTCTACCTTCTATCATTTTTCCTCATTTGCCTATTCCTCCTATCTTCCAACCTCACTCGCTTTACATAAAACTTTATCCTCCATTTTTCTCTTCCATCTCCCTTCCCCTATCAGTATCTTTCAGCGTATCATTTTGAATCCTTGGTATATCACGATTTATCCTTTCAAGGAGCATTATCTAAAAAAGCTTGCCTTCTTCCAAAAAAAAAAAGAAAAAAAGAAAGAGTAAAAAAATTTAAAAAAATTTGAATATGTGCCTTGGTGAAAACCTGGAAACAAGCACCTTGGTAGCAAAAGTAAAGAGAAATAAATTCATCCTATGGTGAAAACCACTCCCTTGTGGCACCTTGGATAAGTACCATGATAAAAACTTGGCAATCAGGCATCATGCATAGTTCTTCTACATATTTCATACATTCCATCTTCTCTCTTTGATCTTGACAATGTTGATCTATACATGAACATTTGGCTATTTTGTGAGCTATCTTACGATGATCTTGCTTTCATTCCCTTCCTATTTAGCCTTCATATTTATTTTCCTCCATTCATTCTAGTATTTTGCTATCATTTCCCCTTCGGTCTTGATCTAATAAAAAAAGGAAAGAAAAAGTAAAACACGATGCTATGAAGCCTCTTGACATGTCTACTCCTTTGGACTACATCCTGTCCTTCTTTGGCATTACGCTTTTGTGACTTATCCTATGTTGGCCTTTCATTGCTTGTCCAAATGCGCTTTACATAAATTTTTTTTCCTAGCTTGGGTATTCTTGAGGAGTTTTCCCTTGAGGATTTCTTCCTTTTATTCTCCTTCATTCTCTTGTCTTCCATCTCACCCACCAACTTGCTAATCCCTCTTTTTCTCCACCTTGCTAGACATTGGGACTGCATGATATGATCTTGCTTGGGAGTTTGCAATGAAAAAAGATGCTATCAAGTATACCAAGTATCAGAACTAGTATCAAAACTAGTATCAAAACAAGTATCAGATCAAGTATCAGAACACCTACTAGGGCTACACCTTTCACTTTAGTTTATGGGTCTGAAGCGGTACTACCTATTGAGGTTGAAATCCCATCACTAAGAATCAGAATGCATGGTCTAGTAACTGATGATGACTATAGAGTGTCTAGGTTGCAAGAACTTGAACTGCTAGATGAGTGCAGACAAGCAGCGTATGATCATCTCAGAGTATATCAGAAGAGAATGTCTAGAGGCTACAACAAGAAAGTCAGACACATAGAATTTCAGGTTGGTGATCTAGTCTTGAGAGAAAATCCTAAAAATCAATCCCATCGAGAATGCAAGAGGAAGTTTGAACCCAACTGGCTGGGTCCCTTTGTAATCACTGCTACTTTTGGCTCTGGCACCTATCAACTCTCAATGACTAAAGGAGAATAGCTCCTAGAACCAATAAACGTTCTCCATCTGAAGAAATTCTATGCCTAAGGCATTCAGTCTATGGTAAAATGTCCTGAAAAAATCTTAAAAATTGGAAAATGTCCTAAAAAAATGAACATCTTGGTGAAAACCTAGCAATAGGCACCTTGATAATTCACAAAAAAATTTAAAAATATCAAAAGTACAAAAAAATTGAAAAAATAAAAAATACAAAAAAAATTAGAAAAAAAAAAAGTGCCTTGGTGAAAACCTGGAAACAGGCGCCTTGGTAGCAAAAATAGAATCTCTACCAAGATGGTGAAAACCCGGCAAATGGGTGCCACTTATTTCAAAATGCTCCATCTATCAGTGCAATCTTGGTCTTTCCCATCTTTTAGTCTTGCTTTAGTTTGTACATATCTTCTGGTTTGTTTTTGCATTTTCAGTTTTCAATAAGTCGGTTTGTCCACCAATCTGCTCAAGTGTCTGTATCCTATCAATGTTCAAACTTGGGGGCAATCAATGTCATATCCTATGGTCTCCGGTGTATCTTAGATGTATCATATCTAGTCAGAGTCATTTTGAAGCTTCATGTGAGTGAGTGAGTCAGTCTTGTCTCCCGAAAGGATTTTGCATCTACAACAACGCAATCAACATCAAACATCAAATTGAAAATAATCTATGCTTTTTTACATGCTTTTATCTCCTTGTATGCTTACTGATTCGCATTGAGATTTTTTTGCATATTGTGTCCCTTCGAGCTCTTCGATGATGTCCTTTATAGGATTTAGAGAGTGATGACTAGGGGCATAATCTTTTCTTTATCTTCTACTTGTATGTGAAAATATAACGTCTTTGGAAATTCTGGATTGAAATGGTGTTCGATTGTAAGAGCCTCTATCTCAAATTGGATGGCCATGCGTACCTCAACCATTGATACCCAGAAAATTCAAGGAAGTTTGATCTCACTATTGTCTTTTTGAGTAAGTTCTTTCTCCTATTGTGAAATGCGATCTTGCCTAAGGATGCGAATGATAAAGGGTCACTACGGTTAATTCACACTGGACTTAGAATGATCACTTGACTGCTTGATGTGTTTGTAATGCAAGGCGTATTCAAGTCATCACGACGTTTATGTTTTGATGCTTATACAAATTGCTATATCAAAATGGACATGATATTAGGGTCATCCCGGTGTTTATGCCTTGGTGCTTATATCTAATCCGACATTCCAAAAACAAAATCAATATTCATATATCCATGGTTGTTGGCCAGTGGGTGTTGTATTGATTCTTGCGCATACAAATCGATATTCATATGTCTATGGTTTCATAGCTAGTGGGCATTTTATTGATTTATCCAGTTACCTAAAAGTTCAATGATGATAACAAATCGACACATGATCAGTGACTAGGTCCTAGGTCTTAGGTTGCATTTCATTTTGCATGTCTCTTTGCATTTTGCACTTTGCATGATCTCACAAATTGCTTGAACACTTTAAAGATTCTTCAATCACCTCTTCCAATCTAACAAGAGCTGAATCCCACACAAAGGTTCCTACAACGAAATAGCAAGTAGAATCCTTTTTCGAGATTAAAATCAAAATCTAAAATCATTCATATTATTAACTACTTGCATAATCAACCTTCAATCATCATAGAAATCTAGTATTCAACTTAACTGATTATCTAACATCAAACTATCAAAATTTCAAAATTTCAACCATGGTCAACTCATGGTCAAACCTAGTCAAACTTGGTCATTTGGACCTCCAAACGATGCAGAATGCATTCCCAGATGTGTTTAACCACTTCTCAAATCAATTAACATGCTTCTAAACTATCAACGCTGACTTTTCTTTTCAGATTTCAATTTTAATCCCGAAGGGGGCATGGTATTACATATCATTCAAAGTCTGTAATCTAATTTGAAATCATATCTTTATGGAAATCATATCTTCCTCAGTAATCAAGACAACAACCACGTCTAGTTACTGATTCATCAAAAAAGACCTCATTGCTTGGGGCAAATCTATCATCACTTGGGGCATATAAGATTGATCAAGATCCATATCAATCTAGTATTCTCCTAATCTTGTAAACTGTATTAGTTTTTGCAACCATCAGATCATAGTGTTCTTTCCTTGGTTCGTCGGCAACTGAAGGGTTCAGATGTGATACCTGCTAGTTCTGCTAAGACAATCGAGTCTAGAACCGGTCACTCACTTCTTCGCAATCATAAGGTTTGGAATTAGGCATTTTGACACTTTTTTTTCACAATCCTCGGTTCATCACTACTACAGTGAACATTATCTTTGGTCATTTAGGACCTATTATCTTCATATCAAATCAATATCAATCAACTTCTGTCTCATATCAATTATCAATTTCGAATCAATTTCATATCTCTATCAAACACAGACTATCTTTGAACCACTGCGCTTCGCACAGTAATTCAAAGAGGGGCAAAATGTAATACCCCAAAAATGGGCTATAGGTTCATTAATTTCTTATATCAACATATCGAATGAAATCGACATCAAAGTCCTAACCTAAGGCAAATCTTAACATCATCGAATCCTAATTGATTATCTTAAATTCTGCATCGGGGAATATTCCTAGTAATATTCTTAATTTATCTAATTATCTTTAATTTAATGATTATTTGGCGATAAATCACATTTATCCTAAAGTTTGATTAATTGAATATTCTCAATATTTAATTAATTAGATTTAATTCTATTTATTCCTAAATATTATTATTTAAATTTGACAATAAATCAAAATTCCTATCATTAATTGATTAAATTCTTATTTAATTAATTAAAGCAAGTTGTCATATTTAATGATATTATTGTTGAATAAAAGTTTGATTTTAATAATTGATTAACCCATAAATCAATTGTTTTAATTTTAAAATCAGTTAAGTTGGAAATAAATCACTTTATTATTAAATTAATTCATAAATAAAACATGCACAATCATAAAAGTAGACAACTATCAATTATCAATTAAAGCTAAACTCTATTTTGAGTTAAACTTAGCTTTTGCATATTTTTGTGAGTTAACTATCTTTTATTTAAAAATAACTCAAAAATCAACCTGAGTTATTTGAGTGATTTATGGTTTTTTTTCCCATGCACCTCCAAGGCCCTGGATTTCTATAAATTAAGGCTTCATCTCATCTCAAAGCATCTCATAATTTTGCAAGCTTACTTTGCCAAAGTCATCTACGAATTGCACAACTATTTTGAAGAATTGGAATTTGGTGAATCAAAAGCTTATTGTGAATCAAGGCTATTGTGAGATCAATTTCATTAGCATTCATATCATATTAGTTTTCATTTGTTAGATCATTTAGCGTATCATAGATTTCATATCAGTTTATCATATCATTGCATAGAAAATACCAAAAAAATAGATTACTTTGCATTCATATTTCATATTCAGATCAATTGCATTCAAATCCTTCATTTAGGTGTCGTCTAGGTCACTGATCTCGATAGCAATCTGAGAACATCGATCTCACACCTATTAGAAGGCAGTAAATCACTTAGTTAGATTAGATTTTAATTTTGCATGATTTTTGCTAACCTCTAATGTTTTACTGAAGTGTTTTGTCTACAGATCAGGTACAATTTTCACACACACAGAAGGAACCTATGATTTCTCTTTTGAAGATGTAACTAAAGACACCCCTGTTATTATAGAGGATGCTAAGAAAGAAGAGGTCGGTACTCTTTCTATGGAGGAGGTTTTTTATCCTTGGAATGATCCTAAGGAGGGAAAAATGAATAATGCCATGCCTGAGATGGGGGAAGGTAAAACCTGAGAGGAGGAATCTAAAGATGATGATGCTTTTTCGAAGGGTTTTGAGGGTGGTCAAGAGAATGAAGGAAAGGAAGCTGGTTTTTTTCCTTCGGCTAGTGAAACTGGAGAGGAGACCTCTTTAAGAGGGGAGGATGGGAAGGATGAGAAGGTCGTGCTGGAGAAAAACAATAATAAAGAGGAATCTGGAACCCTTCAGAGGGAAGACTTTTTGAGTAAGGAGAAGAACAATGTGGAGAAACAGGAGGAGAATAGGGACTGGAAGAAGGAAATGCAAGAAATGGAAATCCATATCCAGGATATGGAAAAAACTATGAATAACATGAATACTAAAATGGGTATTATGGAGAATAAGTTTTTGGATAAGGTCAAAAATAAAGATACTAAGGATGATGGTACAAATGAGATGAATAAGAAGGTTAAAGATAAGATGAAATATTTAGAGACTAAAATCAATAATAATGAAAACATGATAAGAGGTGTCCTGAATCATAACAATGAGGGTCTGAAGGTGACCATTAAGAATTTGAAGGTGTTGCATAATTACTTGGAAAGGAATATGTTGGAAAAAACCACTATCACTATTGATGAGGATGCTGGAAATACAGGGCTGGGGATGAGAACTAGAGGTCAAATCTAGAGAAAGGTCCTAGAAAAATCTACTGAGCTGAAGGAAATGCAGGATACTATCCAGAAGATGGAAGATCTCTAGAAGAAGGCTGAGGAAATGATAAAAGATAAATATTTTTCTAGGGCTGGTAGATGTTTTGCTGTTAGAGTGTTAGTTTGTTGTTTTCATCTTTTGAGCTGTTAGACTGTTGTTCACTGCTGTGGGTTTCCAACAGTTGTTTCATTTTGTTTTCTTTTATGCTCTTTCTTATGTTGTTTTAAACTCTGGTTTCGGGTCCATGTAAAACCTATTTTTACTTTATTCAAAAACAATCATAACTTATCTAATTATAACAATAATAAAGGAGCCAATAGTCACAATGATAAACCGAGACTATGGTTGAAAAATAATAATAAAAATCTTGTGAATGATGGAGTTGTGGAAGCACACAACTTAAAGGCTACTCCCTTTAACTTATCAAGGGGGGAAAATTCAACATATAATGTCAATCAAAAAACCAAAGCCCCTTACAATAATAACAATCCCAACAAAAAAAACAACAACAACAATGCTAACAACAACAATAATCCCTTCAATAATTCCAATGTCAATAAACCTAAGCCTTTCTTTTCCACATATCAAAAGAGAAAATTCACCTTTTTAGGTGAACCTTTGGAAAATGCATTAAGGACTTTGGTGGCTAATAAAATCATTACCTTACTCGAATCAAGGCCGTATGAACCCCAAGTCAAGCATAATTGGTGGAATGATTCTCATCATTCTGAATACCATTGCAACAAGGGACATAAAATGAATGAGTGCATGAAATTGAAACATCTTGTCCAAGACCTAATTGATGATGGAACAATAAAAGTGGAAGGGCCTCAAAATAATGAAGACCATATGACTTTCATGAACCCTTTCTTAAATCATGAAAAAGGGGAATCATCAAGTACCAACCCTAACAAAAAAGGAGGTAATGAGAAGGTTGACTTTTCTCATACTTATGATAACACCATCAATACTCTAAGAAGTGATGAAAACACTATACATGTGATTATGGTGAAAGAAAAGCCAAACGAAGCAACATCTAATGTTGTAACTAGGGGGCAAGCATCAAAGATTATCTTACCAAGAGGTGCCCCAAGAATTGTCTTACCAAATCAAACCTTATCTTCATCTTTGGAACAATATAATTTGGTAGACCAATTACAAAGAATCCCTGCTCAAATCTCTATTCTAGAATTACTCAAGCTTTCACCAACTCATAAGGATATTCTAGAAAAAGCCTTAGTGGAGACTAATGTGCCTTTAAATTTAGGTATAGATAAATTCCAAAACATGGTAGGCCATCTTGTTTCACCCTATTGTCTATCCTTTTTAGAACAAGATGATATGTCATTAAATCACCTGCAAAATATGCCCTTGCATATGGAGGTCCTGATCCACAAGCATAGAGTGAAAAGAGTCCTCATTGATGGGGGAGCCAGCGTGAATATTTGTACCTTGAACTTGGTTAAAGCCCTAGGATTTTCTAAGGAGGCTATTGACCCAAAGAAAAAGATAACCATAAAATCATATGATGATGAAGAAAGAGCTTCCAAAGGTGTCATAGTACTTCCCATCCAAGTTGGTCCAATGAAAAAGGAAATGATTTGCTAAGCCCTTGACCTAAAATTGACTTACAATATCCTATTAGGAAGGCCATGGATCCATGAAATGCAGGTCGTACCTTCAACCTACCATCAATGTCTCAAATTTCCCTACCTAGGACAAGAAGTCATGGTAAGTGGGGATTCGAACCCCTTCCAATATTGTAATAACATGAGGACTATTAATGACTCCTTAGTCCCATATAATGTAGAGGTGTATATCTCCCAAAGAATAGAGCAACGACAAGGTTGAAAATATCTTCCATCTTTGAGAGGAAAAGAAAAGGAAGAAAAAGAAAGTGTTGTTGTTGAAAGTTATCAAGTTCCCAGTAACCTAACAACATCGACAAAAGGAAAAGAGAAGGTTAGTGAGGAAAATGCTCATGAGGAACTAAAAGAAGACCAAGAAAGATCTATTCAAATTTATACCAAAGATGCCCATTATAAAAAAATGGATCATATGATGAAGAATTTTGAAAAGCAATGTCAGATCAAACAAAAGGGTGTAGGTGAATACTCATTATCCATGATGGATCTACCCTTATCTAAAAAATCCCATGGAAGACCACCTAATCTACCTCATAAATATGATGACCACTTTGTGAGGGCAAGCACTTCTTCATCCATGGATGAGGAAGATAATGAAATCTTAAATTGGCTATATAAAGATGAGGAATCAAGTGCACATGAAAAGTGCATTTAAAACATAAGCATTCACAATCACCAATATGGAAAAGGATTTAAAATCATGCATAAAATGGGATACAAAGGACAAGGGCCTTTAGGTACAAGAAATGAAGGATTAATAGAACCTATTGAAATTTCATGGAGAGATAGTAAAGAGAAGACTAGATTAGGGTACGTAGAACAAGAGTACACTCAAAATAAGTATCCCTTGGTTTATGACCAAATCTTACAACTAGGATCCTGAAGTGATGAGGATTCAAACAATTGGGAATGAGACTCATTTTCAAGTGAGTCATGTCAAGATAAAGAGGTTGATGTCATCCATACCTATACTGCTAGCAAGGTAAAAGAACAAGCCTCAGAATCAAAACATAATCAATCTTCAAGATCTAGCCAAGAGGTCTTAGATAATGTACCAATTCAGGAAAGTGAAAGAAATCAATGGGTAGGAGAACCTTAAATACCATCATGGAGACCTTCTTGTTATAATAACTAAGAGGGGGGGTGAATCAGTTATCCACAGTCCCAAATCAAAATGTATAATAAAAAACAATTATCTTAATCTTCTGTAGCTCGGTAACATAAAATACTATTATGTCTATGCTTTTATCGATTACCAGTTAACCACTTAGTATATTCACCGATCAAATCAAATATGAAACATGTAAAGTATGATAATAAACAATCATCACAATCAACACATAACACAAAAGATTTAATGTGGAAACCTTGTAAAGGGAAAAACCACCTAGGACCGACAACCCAAAATATTGTTCACTCTTCTGAAGTGAGGTCGGTGAAGACCCAACCCTATTAAAGGTTACAAAACACACTGTAAGGTGTGACCTTGTTAGAGGATTTGAGACCAACCATTATCGTCGAACCAATATTCACTATGGGGTTGACAGGATAACAATGTACATTCTATGAATGACACAAAAGACTTTCCTAGTCCACTCGGTTATGAGATTTGACTGTATACAATGGTTAAAATGTAATAGTAGGTGATTTGATTCAATACAATCTTCTATTGTAGATGTATAGATCAATATTAATCTCATTCAAATCCTCTGATCAATGTATCTATTCTATTTCAACAACTTTCAATAACTTATTGTCTCTCGGTTATAGCTCTCTAACACTTGGTTATCCTCTGCAGTTAGGTTCTCCTTAACTAGTCTAATTAGGTATGCATGAAGCTTGTTCATGTGATATCGCTGCAGGTATCTTCTTTTCAGCATCTGTTTCATACTGAAACTCTAGTCTCTTAAATAGACATATAAACTATTTTCTTTCCATCCGTTATATTTTTCCGCTTGCTCTCCTTTGTTGATTTTTCCGCTTAAACCTTCTTCAGCTGTCATGTCAGTCACACATTTTATTTCAATCCCTTTGATCTTCCTTGAAATTTTCTAGTCATAGATCTTCATAACAAACTTTATCTTCAATCTTGAGTTCATACACTTTCCAGCTCATCAATCCTTATCGGCTAAACTAATCTTTGATTCCTTTCTTCCTGTCAGTTAACAAAGAAATGCGTCAGTGCAAACAAGCTCGGTAAGTATTATCACTTAGTATACACTATACTACTTGGTGTATACTAAAATGATTCTTTAACCAACCACATTGCCTTGTGCATTTTTTCTCTTTTCTTCATCATAGATGAATGCAACATAATCAAGTCAATAACATAAGGTCATAGACTCATCAATAAGTAACCCAATGTATTCCTTATCCTCATCTATTATATCCATCTTCCTCATGTAGATATATTTGTTCTTCATCTATTTTCCTCCTTTCTACAGATGTTTAGGTATAGTAACTTACAAGATAAGTATAGTCAAACTAGTTGAAATCAATGACAACATATTACTGATTCAATCATCTCACATATCTAATTAGCAACTTCGGTGATCTCAAATCATAGATCTTCAAGTCATTCATTTGATTCAAATTAGTTGTAGGTTCATCACTACTATAGAGGAATCTAACCCAAGGTTAATCCGAGAGATTTTTACCAAAAGGAAACCCTAGAGGATTCTAGTGAGGAATATTTTGACCCTAGTTCTCTAGAGCATCTAGAAGAAGCACATATCATAGATTTGAGCCATACAATGTTAGAACCTTCAAATGAGGTCATGTCCTTAAAACCTATTGAAACTGAATCATTGATCCCTTGACCCTTATCTATCTTGAACTAATTGAATGGGATTCCATTGAACCTACTATCCTCCCTACATTCTTGAATGATAACTTGGTGTCCCAATAACTTAATGTAGTTGAGCCTTCTTCTACCATGGAATATCAAGGAGAAGTGAGAAGGTGAGTATTCAACCTTTTAGTTTGAAAAAAAGTAAAAAAAAAACAAAAAATGGAAAGAATCTAATGTTGAAAACTACATTGTAGCAACATTAAATCAAAAAGAAAAAGAAATAAAGAATGCTTTCAAAGGTGAAAACCCAACAAAGGCACCTAAGGAAGAAAGGTTGGATACTTTACCTAAGCACTATGAAGAAAGATCACCTATCTTAATTGAACCAATAGAGAAAGTAAACATTGGGTCAAAATCAAAGCCAAGAATCATACACTTAGCAACATCCCTATCTAGTGAGGAAAGAAAGGATTTCATCAAAATTTTCAAAGAAAAATAAATCAATTTTGCATGGTCATATGATGATATGCCTAGATTAGATCTGAATTTAATCATGCATTATTTGAATATTAGAGATGGAGTAAGACCAGTCAAGTAGAAACTAAGAAATATGCATCCACACATAGCTTTGCTTGTAAAAGTGGAGTTGGAAAAATTGTTGAAAGTAGGGTTTATAAGAGCCATTGACTATGCCGAGTGGATTTCAAACAATGTGTTGATTTACAAAGCAGATAAGTCCATCATAATTTGCATAGACTTTAGAGATCTTAATCTTGGATGTCCTAAAGATGATTTTCCTTTACCAAGCATAAACACCATCGTAGATCTAACAACAAGACATTCAATGTTCTCACTTATGGATGGGTTTAGTGGTTATAATCAAATAAAGATAGCACCTAAAGATCAATATAAGATTACATCTACATGCGCATGGGGAACATTCTACTAGAAAGTTATGCCTTTTGGTCTCAAAAATATTGGGGCAACCTATCAAAGAGCCATGACGACTATATTTCATGACATGATCCACAAGTTCATGGAGGACTATGTAGATGATATACTTGCTAAATCCCACTCAAGGGAGGAACATCTACCCATTTTAGAAAGAATATTTGTAAGATTAGAACAATTCTAAGTCAAGCTGAATCCAAAGAAATGTGCATTTGGTGTACAATCAGGAAAACTATTGGGATACATAGTTTTAGCAAAAGGGATAGAGGTAGACCCAGCTAAAGCAAAAGCAATCATGGAATTGGGGGGCACCTTGGAATATTATTCAAATGAGATCTCTTCAAGGAAAGATTCAATCCATTAGAAGGTTCATCTCACAATTAGCAGAAAAGTGCCACAATTTCACTCAACTCCTTCACAAGGACATAGTGTTCAAATGGGATGAGAAATATGAAGCAGTGTTCAAATGGGATGAGAAATATGAAGCATTCACCTTATTGAAGAAGTACCTAATGAATCTGCCAACATTAATGCTACCAATCAGAGGTAAACCCCCTTAATTTTATATATCTCAACAACAGCACATGCATTAGGGGCACTCTTGGCTCAAGAGGATGAAGCTGGAAAGGGAAATGCCATATACTACATAAGAATAACATTGGTGAAGTATGAGTTGAATTACACCTTCATTGAAAGAGCATGTTTGGTCATAGTTTTTACTTCCCAAAAACTATGCCATTATATGTTATCCCACAAGATTCGACTCATTGCAAATGTTGATCCCTTAAAATATCTTCTCAGCGAAACATCATTGAATGGGAGATTGGCCAAATGGGTCATGGTCTTAAGTAAATTTGATATAGAATATGTGGATCAAAAATCTATCAAAGGCCAAGTAATAGTTGATAAATTAGTATAATCACCTTTACAAGATGAACATCCAATCCAAGTGGAATTTCCAAACTTTGAAATTGTTAATGTTGAAGCAAAAACATGGCAATTGTATTTTGATGGCTCTTATACACAACATGGATCAGAAGTAGGGATACTTTTGATTACTCCTCAAGGGTCCACAATTCTAAAATCATACAAATTGCTATTCCCATGCACAAATAGATGAGTTTGAAGCATTGGTCATTGGAATAAAGTTGGCATTAGAATGGAAGGTAATAGAGCTATAAATCTATGGAGATTCCCAACTGGTTATTAATAAAATTAATGACAATTATCAAACTAAAGATGATAAGTTGATACCATACAAGAACATGATTGAGAATCTTAAGAAATACTTCACTCTAATCACATTTGAGCAAGTACCAAGGGATAAGAATAAAGCAACAGATGAAATGGCTACTTTGGCATCACTTCTCCAAATATCAGATCAAAGTGCCAAATATGAATTCCTGATAGAAGAAGTTGAGCAACCCGAATTTGACCCTTCCCATCCTCATACCATTTTTTTACTAGTGGGACACAAATCACCTTAGTATGGAGCTATTTACACCTACTTGAAAGACCAAATTAGGAATCAAAAGAAAAGCTTTATCTGACTAGCCTCTCGCTACACCTTGGTATCCGACATGTTGTATCGCAAAAGTCTAGATGAAATACTTCTAAGGTGTCTAGAGAAAGAGGAATCAACCATAGCCTTACAAGAAATTAATGAGGGAATTTGTGGGTTGCATTCAAATTGTTTAAACCTAGCTAAGAAACTTCTTAGGATAGGATATTTTTGGTCTTCTATGGAAAAGGATGCTTTTTACTTTGCAAAAACCTATCATAAATGTCAATATCATGGAAACTTGATCCACGTACCAGAACAAGAGCTTCATCCCATGACAACACCTTGGCCCTTTTATGAATGGGGTTTAGATTTGATAGGTTTGATTTATCCACCATCTTCAAATGGTCATAAATTCATCATTAGTACAACATAGTATTTTACCAAATGGGTGGAAGTTGTACCCTTATCCATTGCCATAGGAAATAAAATATCCTCATTCATATTAAATCACATAATTTGTAGATATGGTGTTCCTCATGCCATCATAAAGGATAATGCAAAACATTTCAAAAAAAAGGATTTGAAAGAATTATTATGGTGATAAGTACTTTATTCTGTTTGTTGATGACTACACTAGGATGATGACTGTAATGTTTTTTAAAGAAAAATTCGATGTATTTTAGTTGTTTAAGTGGTATTTGGTAAAAGTTGAAAAATAAATAGGTAGAAGCCTGAAATGTCTGAGATCTGACTGAGGTGGAGAGTTTATATCAAATGAGTTCAATCTATTCTACAATGATAGAGGAATCAAGAGATAGATGTCTGCACTGAGAACACCTCCATAGAATGGCATAACTGAGAGGAGAAACATGTCAATTATGGATTGTGCAAGAACACTAATGATTGAGAAGAATGTTGCACAAAAATACTAGAGAGAAGTTGTAAGTACAACTATTTATACCTTGAACCAAGTACAAATCAAGAAAGGTACAAATGCTACACCTTATGAGTTATGGCATGGATATGCACCTAATGTGAAATATTTTAGAATCTTTGGGAGTAAATGCTATATACTGAAAGACAATAGGAATGGAAAATTTGATACAAAAAGTGATGAAGGCATATTCCTAGGTTATTCCACTAAGAGAAAAGCTTATAAGTGTTTGAATTCTAACACTAAAAAAGTTGTGGAAAGTGCAAATGTGAGAGTTGATGAATATGAAGAGAAGAACGAACTGGAAGGAAAACAAGAACCTGAAGATTACATATCTTTTGTGTACATGGAACAAGGAGAGACAAGTAACACACCTACACCAGATGCATAGTCACGGGTAAGAAATGTCGAGCATAAGGAGGATGTAGCTAAGCATCAAGAGGATGTTGTTGAGCATTAGGAGGATGTTGTCAAGCATCAAGAGGCTATTTTCGAGCATCAGGAGGATGATGTCGAGCAATCAGAAGGAGAAACTGATAAATTGCATGATGAACCTGAAGATCAAGAAGAAAAGAAATCTAAACCTACATTGGCACAGTATGTAAGAGGACATCATAAATGTGAGAAAATCATTGGAGATAAGGAATCTGGAGTCTTGACCAGAAGTAAGTTGAAAGACCCTACATGTTTACTATGTGAGTTTGACTCTAAGATAGTAAAAGGTTCTTTAAAGAATGAGGACTAGATTCAAGATATGAATGAAGAAATAGATTAGATAGAAAATAATGATACCTAGGCTCTGGTCTGGTGACTAGAAGATAAGAATGTTATTGGAACAAAATGGGTATTCAGAAACAATCTTAATGAACATGGACAAGTCACAAGGAACAAGGAAAGATTGATATGCAAGGGTTATGCACAAGAAGAAGGAATAGACTATGGGGAGACATTTTCCCCTATAGTAAGATTAGAAGGAGTGAGAACTCTACTTTCATATGTTGCATACAAAGATTTTAAAGTATATCGGATGGATGTCAAATCTGAATTTTTGAATGGTATATTAGAAGAAGTATACATTGAACAACCTGAATGATTTGTTGACCCAAGAAATAAAAATATGATTTTCAAATTGAACAAGGCACTGTATGGATTGAAACAAGCCCCCAGGGCATGGTATGAGAGGTTGCCTAATTATTTGATAAACATTGGATTTACAAGAACAAATGACAACAACAATCTATATATGAAAGTCTATCATCTTAAAATGGAAGCACTTCAATCTTGATAGGTTTAGCACCCTCATTTAGTGCATTTTTCATGATAAATTTGCATTTAGGATGCATTTGCACTTGATTCCTTCATTTTTAGGTGAAATTAGGGTTAGGATCTCGAGGATTCTCCTTGATTTCCCTTCTCTATGGATCTATTTTCTAGGTAGGATCTAGGTATTGGTCCTCCTAGCCCTCATCACATTCTTTTTTGGTCTTTGTGCCCTTTTCCAGGACTCTGCCCTATTTTCTCACCATTCCAAGTCTCTGGCTGACCCCGGGACTTCCTATTTTCAAAGTTGACTAGATCTAGACCTTTGGGTCAAGGTCGAGGTCGACCTTGACCCCTGTCAGGTTTTGGTCCCCATTTTCAAATTAGGGTCACTACGGCCCTGAATCCAATGTCGGGCCTCCAAATCCAAATGATGAAGGGTTTTAATTTAAAATTCATTTAATTCATTTCCCTCCTTAGTTGGTTATTGTGATTGGACCATAATTCAAGGTGAAATTTAAATTATGGGCCCTTACATTTCTCGAGGATCCTTTCCTTGAATCCTCTATATAAGCACTCTCTTTTGCCTTCATTTACACACAACACACCAAGTATTCATCAAGCAAATTCAAGCAAGAAAATGATGATGAAGTGATGATGCAAGATTGTAAGAGGATGATATAGAAGATCAAGACATTGTTGATATCAAGCATTTTTTTGGACATTCCTTTGGAGCAAGAAAGATCTCTTCTTCCTTGATCCACCATTTTCAATATTCAAACATTCAAAGATAAAATCATGGGGTAGAAATTACAGATTGTGAGTCTGGTAGGAGTACTTTAGCCTTGGGGGCTTGTTATGCTTTCTTTATCATATTTAGATCTATGCATTTCTTTGTCATATCAATTCAAGCTAGGGTTTTAATCTAGAGGATTAGATCTTGGCATTGCATATTCAATACACACACATATTCCATTACATTCGGCTATTCGTGGAGGTGGAGATCACCAAAATGGGGGTTTGACTAAGGCAAAACCCTATATAGCCACCCCAAAACACTATTTTTAGATATCTACAATCATTGTTTCAGGAGTTGCAGAGCATATCTGAGTACCCTTTTCGACAAACTTTTGAGATCCTCGAACATATTTTTCGTCAGAACAGTGTAGGTCAAGGTCGACACAAAGGGGTAAGATTGTGCCCCCGGGTAAGATCTTACCCCTGTCTTTGGGTCAAGGTTGACCTTTTTCATAAAAGAAATTTCTTTCTTGGTTTTCTCTGTCTCTGTTTTTCCGTCCTAGATCTAGTTACAGGATTTCCTGAAATAGAGTACAAACACCAGAAAACAATATTTTCCAAATCAACTTTATTATGAGGTATGTATTTCATCTTATCTAATTTCAAGCATTCACATTAATTATCATTTCAATTTATATATTTGGTGGTAAATATTGGTTTAGGACTTCTATTAGGTGCATTGTAAAAAACCTTACCTAACCATCCTCATTTTCCACCATCTACATTTTGGTGAACCTATTTACAACAACTCTTTCTTTTTTTGGTGTTATATTTGCATTTTTTGTTAGATCTTACATGCCTATAAAAGTAGATTTATTTTGTGCTCTTTCATTTATATTTCAAAAAATACAAATTTTTCTTGAAAAATCTCTTCGAAAATACAAAAATAGTTACATTTTTCATGCTTGCAGTGTTACTCTATGTTCAACATGTATGATTTTTGTTTTGAATACTTTGATGATGATTTTATTGTATACGAGGATAGATTCCCTAATGAGGTACATGGAAGTGAGGATGAAAATTATTCGAATGAGATCTCCATTAATCCTATTCCTATTTCACTCTCCTCCACAACCTCTTCAATTGACCTTTACCATAGTGTGTGTGCATGGTTACCTTCATGTTCCACTATTTGCAACATTGATAAACCTAAAATGATATTACCCTAAACCTTTGTTGATGGTAAAAGGATGTCGTCGAATAACAATTAAGGGTAAACCTAAAGATCATTTGGATTTCTTTGATAACACAGATTTTGTTTCACATGCTTATCACACACGAAATAACCCTCAGCCTACTGTTTTGGTTTCTTTACTTCCTTCCCAATATGTGCTTCATCAAGCTCCTAGGTTTCCATATACCTTTAAGGAGTATGACTTAGTAGAACAATTACGTGCTACTCCTGCTAAGATATCTTTATGGGAATTACTTCAAACTTCCCCGACATATCATGAGGCATTGCAAAAGGCTTTATCTACTCTTCTTGCTTTGCCTCAAAATCAAGAGAACATTAATTCCTTTTTGGAGTGCATGCATACTATGCCTTCTGTACCTCCTATTGTGTTTACCGATGATGATATGCCTTTTATTGAGGTGTAGAATTAATATGATGCTCTTATGGTTGTCATTTCTATTAATTAGAGTATCATTTGTAGAACGTTAATTGATAATGGATCCGGGCTTAATGTTTGTAGCATGGATATGCTTAAGGAAATTAAGGATGATCTCACAACTATCTAACCTGTTATAATGTCCCTATTCATGGATTTGACAATATTGCAAAGAAAACTTTGGGCATTATTACCTTACTTGTTAAAGTTGGTACGGTTATACTTAACACACCTATTCATGTTATGCTTGAACCTCTCAATTATATCCTTCTTTTAGGTAGACCTTGGTTACATACTATGCATGTAGTTCCTTCTACTCTTCATCACAAGGTTAGGTTCATTTATAACAACTTAATGTATACGTTACTTGCGGATGATGCGTCGAACCCTTGCTTAAATGCAAAATATGTTAAAAAATTTTAACCTCTCCAACCAAGTAAAGAGACTGAAAAGCAACCTGAGATTAAACAAACTGAAGCTTTATCATCTTCTTTAACTGAGGATGATTGGGGAACATTGGACTTTAATCCTACTTTTATTGGAGAATATAAGGTCTTTGATTTGGAATTCATGAAACAACAAAGTGAATTTGAAAAACACATTTTTACTCCTTCCCTGATTTTTGAGGAATTAAAAAGTAACTTTGTTGTCGCCTCAATTGAAGAAACACTTGAAACAATAAAACCTGATTGCTATGATATTGTTACATACGCCGCTCCTTTGACTCCATCTGATATGGCCGATAGATATGGTTTTGGTTATCATCTACTCAAGAAATCAAGATTTAATGGGAAAGGATGCCGTAAATATGAGCAAGGTATACAAGTGCCTTTGGATAACAAAATTTATGATTATACATATGGATTGGGATTCAATCCTTGCAAGTAACCATTGGCTTTTCCTCTCAATTTTAATCATATCTATGGTGGACATTTAAAGTTGGTTAACCCTCTCCTCCTTGACATTAATCGAAGATCTACCTTAGATATCTTTCCCAAAGATGAAGCCTTAGCAGATTTTTTAGGGGTTTATGAGGATTTACCTACGTTTCATCACAAACAACAGAAGCCTTATTGTTTAAATACAAATGCTTATTTTGGAGAACATGATGAATAGAATATTTCTTCTCTACCAATGGATTCTCCGATACAAAGTTATTTTCTAATAATTGAGACTTTTGAGGTTCAAATGGATGAAAATGATTTTGAAAATATGATAAAAATTGGGAAATGTTTGAATCAAGATCAACGTGATCAGTTGGTTTCCCTTTTACTTGAATTTAAGGATATTTTTTCTTGGACATATTCGGATATGCCAGGTATAGACTCTAAGATTGTTACTTACAATATTGTTCTCAAACCGAATGTTAAACCTGTGAAGCAAAAAATTTGAAAGATGAATCCGCGAATTGCTTTATTAGTTAAGGCCTAAATTGAAAGATTATTGGATGCTAGATTCATTCACTCTATTGATTACTCAGACTAGATTTTAAATATTGTGCCCATTTCAAAAGGATAAAATAAGATAAGGATGTGTACTGACTTAAGAGATTTAAATAAAGCATCCTTAAAAGATGATTTCCCGTTACCTAATATTTATATGATTGTGGATTGGACAACGAGTCATGCTTTATTATCTTTTATGGATGGTTTTTCTAGCTATAATCAATTTTTTAATCCTGCTGAAGATCAATTTAAGACTATTTTTATAACACCTTGGGGAAAATTTTGTTGGGTCATGATGCCTTTTGGATTAAAAAATGTGGGAGAAACTTATAAACGGGCTATGACCTTGATTTTTCATGATTACATTCATAAGATTCTTGAGGATTATGTGGATGATATCTTGGCTAAATCTATACAAAGAGAAGATCATGTTACTATTTTACGATAGATATTTGAAAGGATTAGAAGTTACAATATGAGGTTGAATCCTAAGAAATGTATCTTTGGAGTTGATTTCGGTAAATTATTAGGATTTATAATATCTAAGAAAGGCATAGAGGTGGATACTGAAAAGATTGAATCTATTGTTGACATGCCTCCTCCTAAGAATATTTCTCAGTTATGGAGTTTGCAAGGAAAAATTCAAGCTATTCGCCACTTTGTTTCCAACTTAGCTGATAGAACTATTCCTTTTACTTCCTTGCTTAGAAAGGATACCACTTTCTCTTGGAATGATGAATGTAAACAATCATTTGAGAAATTTAAGGAGTATCTCACCAATACTCCTATTTTGCAACCTGCTCAATTTGATAAACCCTTTTATTTGTATACTTCAACCACTCTGAAAGCGGTGAGTGCGTTGTTGGCTCAGTATGATTGCGAAGGTAAGGAAAGACCTGCATACTACATTAGCTGGACTTTACTTGATTACAAAACAAGATACAAAGATTTTGAAAGAAAATGCTTAGCTGTAGTTTATGCTTGTCAAAAACTCAGGCATTATCTCTTAAATGTTGAAGTCAATGTGATTGTTAAATTTTATCCTTTGAAACATCTTTTCTAAAAAATTGATCTCTCTGGCCGTTTGGCAAAGTGGGTGATGTTACTTACAGAATTTGTTCTTAATTTCATTTCTCAAAAATCGATAAAGGGACAAGCTTTAACAGATTATTTGGTAGAAGCTCCTTGTCCTCATTCTGATATATGTGTTACTATGGTAGAATTCCCCGATGAAAACATTCTAGCTATTAAACAGGATGATGTTTGGGAGTTATATTTTGATGGATCTAGATGTAAGACAGGTTCTGGTGTTGGTATTATCTTGATCCCTCCTATGAAAAAACTGATCCCTCTATCATATAAATTAAATTTTCCTTGTACTAACAATATTGTGAGTATGAAGCTCTTATAGCTAGCCTATGAGCAGCTTCATCCCTTAACATTAAAAAATTGGAAATTTATGAAGATTCACAATTGATTGTAGAACAAATTAAAGGAGATTATCAAACTAAGAATGATAAAATGACACAATATAGAGATTTGGCTCTTTATGTGCTTCCACAATTCTCTTCTTATATGATTCAAACTTTACCTAGGAAAGATAATCGACATGTGAACACCATGGCAAGCACAACTTCTTTGGTTTGTCTTAAGAATAAAGTTGAAAATTTTTAATTCACTATACAAACTCTTAAAAACCCTACAATTTCTAATAAGGTTACTTATGATTGTTTCAATTTGCATCTGGATGAATGGTATTCTCATATCTTTCATTTCTTGAAAGATGGTACTTTTCCTGAATCGGCAACAAGGAACACATGTAATCATATTTGGAAGCTTGTAGCATGTTATATCATTTTAGGAGACATGCTTTACAAATGCTCTTATGAGGGTTTACTATTAAGATGTCTTGGTAGAACCAAAATTACGGTAGCTTTGGTAGAAGCTTATTTTGGTTCTTGTGGGGGACATTTTGGTGGAAAATCTCTAGTCAATAAAATTCTTAGAATGATATATTATTGGAAAATGATGGAACAAGATTCTTTCATGTTTGTTAAGAAGTGTCCTCAATGTCAGCAACATAGTAATTTGATTCATGCTTCTACTCATGAGCTTCATAATCAAGTTTCTCCATGGCCTTTTAGTATTTGAGGTTTTGACCTTATTGGAAAAATCTCACTAGCTTCTTCTCAAGGACATACGTATATCCTCACTGCTATAGATTAATTTACGAAGTGGGTGGAAGCTATCCCTCTTCATTCAACAACTACGGATGTCATTTGTGATTTCATCCTTAACAATATTATAGCACGATTTGGTATTCCTTCGATGATAGTTTCAGATAATGGTACCTCTTTCAAGAACAAAGAAGTCATGAAATTCTTGGAGAAATATCAAATTCAACATAGATTTTTGACTCCTTACTATCCTCAATCTAATGGTCAAGTTGAAGCATCAAATAAAATCATTGAACAAATTTTGAAAAAAATAGTTAACAAACATGCAAAAGATTGGCATACCCAACTTACCTATGCTTTATGGGCTTATAGGACTAGTGTTTGTACTACCACAGTTACTTCTCCTTACAATATTATCTATGGTACTGATGCTATTATGCCTTTGGAATTAGAAATACCTTCTTTATGTGTTTTATTTCATGGGATAATTGACAAGGATACATTTCTTGAACAATGATTACAAGAATTGGAAATGTTAGATGAACAACAGATACATGCTTTGGAACATATAAAAGCTTATCATAAATCACTTTAGAAGTAGTATAATCATAAAGTAATTGAACAATCATTTTCAGTAGGTGATTTAATCCTATATGAGAATCAACGAAATGTGAATGCTTTACCTGGTGAAAAAGGAAAGTTTAGCCCTAATTGGCTTGGACCTTTTGTTGTAATTGAGGACTTTGGTTCAGGTGCTTATAAACTTACTGATATGGATGGTGTTTCTTTTAAGGAACCTATCAATATTATGCATCTCAAATGTTATTATCCCTAATTTTATCTTTCTTTCATTGTGTATTTATGTATTCCTTATAAAATAATTATGTTTGTTTTATAAGTTATGTAGTTTTAGCAGCTTACATTTGAATACATTTATGCACCTTCTTTCTTTCTATTAAGTTTTATGTTATTGATGAAAATATAATCATCAAACATAGAACTAACTAGTAGAGAAATTTTTTCATTTATAAAATCTTTTGTGTTTGCTACATATGTGGCACAGGGCCCTATCTATCACTACGTCTATCTCTATGCTCTAATGGTCGATGAATCCCATATCTCTCTAGTGTATGATAAGAAAATGTAGATCTATGTCCGGTAGTCCATGAGTGGATCCTCGATATACTCATATCACACATGTACTCCTGGGCTCTTTGTAAGTCAGCCATCAGTTTCTCTTCTCTCTCGCTCTGTACAACCTCATCTCTCACTGGACACACGCAAAGATATCGGCATGCCTGCCGGGATCTATGTTCCCAATATAAGACTCTCACTGGCTGGCTGGTAGTTGGTAGGATATACATGTATCCTTCAGAACCTCCAATACAAAACTCTTCCACACTAGCTACATAATGGAAATACATTTATCTTTTAGTATCTTTTTCTTCACAAATTAAGTTAAATTTTTAAATCAATTGCATATTTCATACTTGGATCTCCCTCCTGGGTGTCACTGAAGGATCTGGATGGTGGGGGAATGGAGTGACTACTCTCTCCAATATCATTGTGTCTAGGTCTCAGAGGTGGTGTCTCTATATGGGCGCATGGAGGTCATCATGATCTCAGTGGTGGTGTGTGAAAAATGTGCACATCTGCACTAGTATCACCACCTGGGGGCATCTCCTCAGCTCTCTCATTTTCTCTCTCATCTTCTCTCTCCTCCTCCATGGGGTCTCCCTCAGAGATGGGCTCCTCCTCATCTCTATGATCCTCATCCTCCTCTTCTATGCCACCATATCAGTGTGTCCTCTCTGCAAAGCCTGGATCACCCATGGGATAGTCATCATGGAAGATGAGGTGGGTTCCCTTCAAACTCCAGTACCTAATGTAGTCTTAGCTGATGCCTAAACATGACATGTCTGGTGATACCTCTATATCCTCTATCTCATCTACATCGCTATCTGTTATATCTGCTACTGATGGTCGGTGTATAGCATTGGGTCTTTAGTAATACCTCATCTAATGTGCGTACCTAGGTACTTCTCCAGGGAATCCCTGTATAAGACCAAACTATCTCATCACTCGATCATAGTAGTATCACATCAATGTGTGACTCTAATGACCCTCTAGCATCTTGCACTGCTATGAGTGCCTCATTTGGTGTTGTGTATCCAGCCACTCCATCATGTGGTAGTAGGGTCTCCATATCACATTTGTGCCTAGAATAAGGTCTAGACATGCCCTCCAATAGAGGATATCTCTATACTGCCAAGCATCTCTCAGTGGATAAGAAAAGCCTCTCATTGTTCTAGCATCTACCATCACTGGAACACCCTATGTTCATGTACATGTGAAGTTCTCAAACAACCAAATCTACAAAAGTGTGTATACAATGAGACTCTCTCTTTGATATCTCACCAATTGACATAGCTTGTGGTATAAGTGGGTGAGCATGTTGCGGCCCCACGTGAAGACAATCCTATCACTCTCCATCATGCGTACAAGATGGGTGAAAAGTGCTGAAAAGACTATACCCTTTGTGTTGGGTACTACAACCAATGATAGTATACATAGCATCACTCTTCGTACCAAGGGTGTAGGGTCTACCAGTATGGTTGATAGAGTGATCTGATCTGCTTGGGTTCACATCTGTGGAACCCATCCCAAGCAATACTTTTCATCTGCAAGGATCTCCTCAGGACCTCGTTATTCTCTTGGTCTGATAGGCTTGCCTCAAACCATAAGTTGCAAGATTCTGTAAAAATCCTCCAGTGTCACAGTGATCTCACTTGAGGGAAGGTGAAAGGAGCATGTATCCTCATCCCACCTCTCTATGAGAGCCGATAACATGGCTCAGTGAAGTCTAATCTATGGTAGGACTATCACCAAGTATTGTCCTACATCTCTTAATAATTGTATCTCATCCTCACTCATCTCAGATAGTCTCTCTTGGATAACCACTAGTAACCCTCCAAAGAGATGCTCTCAGAGAAGAACCAAGTCCTATAAGTGCAAACAAACATCATATCAGAATTTTAGAACAAGAAGCCTGTAAATCTAGCTTGACTAGGTCAAGGTCGACCTTAGTTAGGTCAAGGTCAACCTTCCTAGGTCAAGGTTGACATAACTAGGTCAGGGTCGACCTTTAAGGGTCATGGTTGACCTTTCCTACAAAAAGCAAGAATTTGCAAAGTACAGAAATCAATAAACAAAAAACTCACCTCAGGAAGCAATCGTCTGGTAGCTAGGCACTGTCTGAGAAGTTCCATGCATGTCACTCAAAGTTCTTCTCTTCTAGACATTCTGCTTTCTCTCTTTGAATTTAAAAATGGTAAGAATGAGTAAGTATGAGTTATTTTTCCTTATTTATAGTTAAAAATTAGGGTTTTGTTAGGGTTTACTTATGTTAAATTCAAATTTCCCTTCGTATGCATTTAGATAGACATTCACTCTTTTCATCATAACTTGAGTTTTGTCTCTGTTTTTAGTACCATCAGTGGCTTTGGAATCATGATTTAGATACCTAACCCCTTGAATCAGTATAGCAAGGATAGGAATCATTCTAATTAGTTTAGGAAAGGATGTTTTCAACAAACTTTATATCCATTGTATAAGGTTATCCTTATCACCCTATTTTACCCTTCAGAAGTAGAGAGCCGAAACAGGGGGGGCATAAGGGGCTCTATGCAATTCTCAATTTCATGTAGTAAGTCTTAGGTGATTTATGGATTTTCATTAACCTTGTGTGCTGCAGGTACTAATGGTTTCTTGCAAGATCTCTACATTGAGGACTTGGCTATATCCTTTTTATTTACTATGATGTTTCCTTTAGCTTGCATATTCATGTAGTGTCATATCTAAGCTAAAGTGGGGGCTAAATGTATCATCTTAAAATGGAAGCACTTACATCTTGATAGGTTTAGAACCCTCATTTAGTGCATTTTTCATGATAGATTTGTAGTTAGGATGCATTTGCACTTGATTCCTTTATTTCTAGGTGAAATTAGGGTTAGGATCCTAAGGATTATCCTTGATTTCCCTTCTCTATGGCTCTATTTTCTAGGTAGGATCTAGGTATTGGTCCTCATAGACCTCATCACATTATTTCTAGGTCTTTGTGCCCTTTTTTGACACTCTACCATGTTTTCTCACCATTCCAAGTTTTTGGCCGACCTCGAGACTTCCTATTTTTAAAGTTAACTGGATCTGAACCTTTAGGTCAAGGTCAAGGTCAACCTTGACATAGGTCAAGTTTGAGGTTGACCTTGACCTAGGTCAAGTTCAAGGTCGACCTTGACCCCTATTAGTTTTTGGTCTCCCTTTTCAAATTAGGGTCACTACGGGCCCTGAAATCAATGTCGGGCCTCCAAATCTAAATGCGGAAGGGTTTTCATTTAAAATTCATTTAATTCCTTTCCCTCCTTATTTGGTTATTGTGATTGGACCATAATTTGATGTGAAATTGGAATTATGGGCCCTTAAATTGCCCAAGGAGCCTTGCCTTGTAACCTCTATATAAGCACTCCCTTTTGCCTTCATTTATACAAACCAACACACTAAGTATTCATCAAGAAACCTCAAGCAAGCAAGTGATGATCAAGCGATGATGCAAGATTGCAAGAGGGTGATATAGAATATCAAGACATTGTTGATATCAAGTATTTTTGTGAACAAACTATTGTGAACATTCCTTTGGAGCAAGAAAGATCCCTTCTTCCTTGACCCACCATTTTCAACATTCAAACATTCAAAGATACAACCATGGGGTAGTAATTATGGATTGTGAGTTTGGTAGGAGTACTTAAGCCTTGGGGGCTTGGTATGCTTTCTTTATCATATTCAGATCTATGCATTTCTTTCTCATATCAATTCATGGTAGGGTTTTAATCTAGAGGACTAGATCTTGGCATTGCACATTCAATACACACACATATTCCATTACATTCGACTATTCATGGAGGTGGAGATTACCAAAATGGGGGTTGACTAAGGAAAAACCCTATATAGCCACCCCAAAACACCATTTTCAAATATCTACAGTTGTTGTTTCAGGAGTTATATAGAAGATCTGAGTACCCTTTTCGGAAAACTTCCGGGATCTGTGAATAGATTTTCTATTGGAATAGTGTAGGTCAAGGTTGACATAAAGGGGTAAGATTGTGGCCGAGAGTAAGATCTTACCCCTGTCTTTGGGTCAAGGTTGACCTTTTTCATAAAAAAAAAGCTTTCTAGGTTTTCTCTATCTTTGTTTTCCTGTCCCAGATTCGGTTGCATAATTTCCTAAAATCGAGTACAGACACCAAAAAACAACATTTTCCAGATCAACTTTATTATGAGGTGTGTATTTCATCTTATCTAATTTAAAGCATTCACATTAACTATAATTTTAATTTACATATTTGGTGGTAAATATTAGTTTAGGACTTCTATTAGGTGCATTGTTAAAAACCTTACCTCACCATCCTCATTTTCCACCATCTACAAAAAGTTGAAGAAGGTAAATGGATTTTGTTAGCTGAAATATTTGTTGATATCATATTTGGTGGACTAGATGCCCTATGTCAAAAATTTTCAAATGAGATGCAAACTGAGTTTGAAATGTCTATGTTTGGTGAGATAAAATTATTTCTTGGTTTACAATTTTATCAGATGGAGAATGGTATCTTTATCACACAATCTAAATATGTCAAAGAGATACTGAAAAATTTTGGTATGAAGGATTCCAGACTAGTAAGTACTCCTATGGCTACTAGACAGAAACTATCTAAAACTGATGATACTGCTGAAGTGAATCAAACCCTGTATAGATCCATGATTGGAAAGATACAATATGTTGTTCACACCAGACCAGATATAGCTCTAACAGTTGGGATTGTGACAATATTCTTTGCCAATCCTAAGGAAAATCATATGATGGTAGTAAAGAGAATACTACGATATTTGAAAGGTACAAAAGATTATGAATTGTACTACAAGAAGAATGAGAAATTTGAACTAAGAGTTTACACTGATGCAGATTGGGCAGGAAATGTTGATGACAAGAAAAGTACAAGTGGTGGAGCATTCTTTCTAGGAAAGAGATTAGTCTCCTGGACAAGCAAGATTTATAACTGCATTTCCCAATCTAGAGTAGAAGCTGAGTATGTAGCAACTGTAGTGAATTGTTCAAATTTGGTATGGATCAAGAAATTATTGAAAGGAATGAAAGAGGAAATCACTAGGCCAATTGTTATTTTCTATGATAACACAACTGCTATCAACATATCAAAGAATCCAGTGATCCACACAAAGACTAAACATATTGCTATCAAGTATCATTACTTGAGAGAACTGGTACAAGATAAAGAAGTGAGAATGGAATATATGAATACAAAGGAACACCTAGTAGACATATTCACAAAAGCTTTACCTAAGGATGCTCATGAATATCTTAGAGGTAAACTAGGGGTGATTCCACTAACTGAGGCTGCCTAGTCAACTAGGAGCACCACGTCAAATGTGCTACACAAAATATTTGACAAATTGATGCAGGAAAGGTCACACTTTAGGAGCTGCCTAGAGTTGTGAGAAGTACAACAAAGCTGATAATCAGTCATAAGAAAGATGACAAAGGGAGAAATATTGTATATTGAACTGACAAGAAGACATCTACATGTGGAAGATGTAAATGATAGATATTTATTTGGAATTATTGTCAAAGAGGGAGAGATTCAGATGAAAACACATAGATATGACCTGAGATTCAGTGACAGTTGGTTGAATGAAAAGATTTTGAGGGAGTAACTGTGTGAACGACCAGACAAGGAAAATTTGTTGTGAATCAGAATGAAGCTAAGGATATTATAAAACTTTCTGATGCACAGACAAAGTTTTTAGATTGGTTGGTAAATCATGTGTTATTCATGTGGTGTTTCCATCAATGCCAAAGAGGGAGATTATTGGAAACTGAAATTGAAACAATTGTTGTATTGTCATTGATGTCAAACCTTAACTGGTGAGACAATTGTTATCTAGGAGAGTACCATATCTATTGATTGATGAAGAGGATTAGGGAAAAGGAGATAACAAGAGAACCTAAGGAAAGGTTGAGTTATTTGATACTTGAATGGGTACTTGATTAGCTAGCACATTGATAAGATAATGTATTGTTTATCTAAGTACGAAGAAAGACTGAAGAGGTAGGCTTAACCAAGAAAAAGTGTAGAAATATAGTTTAATCTGAGTGATGTTAGTGTCGACCGAGCACCAGCATATGTCGAGTAAATTTTGTGTTGACCAAACAAAATTTAATGCTGAGTGATAGGAAATTAGCAAGCAAAGATAGTGTTAGCCGAGGAAGACAGTTTGTAGAGATGACTGAGTTACATAGTGATGACCGAGGAAATGAACACAATATTAATCAAGTGTCAGTAATTTACATTTGGACAAAGAATTAAGATTTCCAACCGACATAATTGAATTCTTGGGATATGTAAATTGTGTTGACTTTATTAATTGATTGTATGGAGACTTTAATGCATGGTAAATCATTTTATTATGGATTCAATGAGAAGTTTGAAGATGTATCTAGAAGGAAGGATGAAGAACATAAATGATGGAAGGATTCAATGGATCTAACCTATAGCCTAAGATCTATGGAGGAGATTAAGTGGCAAAAGATGGATCTACCTAATTGAAGAGGTATAAAAGAAAACCTAAATGTGAGGTTACAACATGGGCTGAAGTTGTTGTTATTGACTGATAAGTCTAAGCAGAAGGCTAAAGGTGAAACTATGAAGGAGTTTATCAGATTTTTGATTGCTTGAAGCAAATTTTGATCAGATCAGTGATGGAGATGGAAATGGATCTCATTCAGTAAATCAACATATATGTGTGAAGTGGATCTGTTATTTGAAAAGTGAGTTGTATGTTTTTCAGATCAGAAACTACTGTTACTTTCTAACCATTGTATCAGTCGAAATCCTTTAATCAAGGTTGACCTAACATTAATTGTATAAATCCTTTAATCAAGGTGGCATTCTAATGGAATGTACTTAAATCCTTTAACCAGGTAACTTTTAATAGAGTGTTTAAATCCATTAACAGGGTCACACCTAGCAGTGTGTTTGTAAACCTTTAACATGGTTGGCTTTTCATAGAGCTCACTTTAGAAGAGTGAAAATATTAGTAACATGTTACAAAGTGGTTTTTCCCAAGTTGGGTTTCCATTATAAATCCTGGTGTTATATGTGTGTGAATGTTTTGATGTGAATGTTGTTATATTCTGCAAGTTAATTACTTTTGGATAGTGGACTACATGTTATATGTTTCTGATATATACTTTAGAGACTGAGTTGTGTTGGTGATTAGATCTAAGATTATTAAAGCATTTAAAAGTTTAATTGGTACATCTAGACCTCAGAACAATTGATTCACCCCCCTCTTTGTTGCTCTAAATAATTCTAATAGATTATATAGAGGTCTTGTCCATCCTTAAGACAAGATTTGATTTCCCTTTCAATGACAATCAATGTGTTAACATCACTCTTGATCCCATCAAGAGTATCTTTCATCCTTAACCTCTTAAAGTCATCTACCACTTGTACTATTGTTGCTTCTTGTAATATATCAATTTTTTTTCTATAGTACTTAGAACATTATCTAGATTACTTACAAGATCTCCAATATCTATAGGAATAGTAGTCAAAAAATTACTCAATACTATTGTTTCTCACTGGATTGTCTTTGAAGTCTTATCAGTCTTTTTCTCTGATTTCTTCTTTGCTTTGGAAAATTAAAGTATTGAAAATTGCATAAGATTTGTGACATCCATATCCTCTAAGTTGGTTGGAATTGATTGAGATCCACTTGCCAACAAACTAGGTATAGAAAAAGGGGTAATAGGTAGCAATCCTTTTGCCTTTTCCTCTACCTTTTTTTGTGCCTTCTCCTTTTCCTTTTCTTTTTCTTCTGATATCTGCTCCTTTTCAGGTGTTTTCTCCTTTTATTTCTCCTTATTAGCTAGTTATTCTTGAGCAATCTTGAGAGGCTCAATATTCTTTACTATTTCATTAATATTGACCAAAGTTTTAGTCATCTAAAATGGATTAGATGTATCTTGTTATGTGTCTAGTGAGATTCCAACATTGTCAATGTAGAAATAAGGTAAGGTAGTATCAACTCCTTTGCCTCCTTTGGAATCTCAGCCTCTTCAATAATTTTGGTAATTTTAGTCTCTATAGGGGTGATCACTGGGGTTGGGGTCCTTGTAGACTTTCCAGGATCACATCGCTCCTTAAGGAGTAGCTGTCCAACCTTGTCATGTGTTCCCTTTTCAACCTCTTCAAATTTTTGGGCCATAAACTTAATGATTCTATTTTTGGTTCTTAGCTTTGGCCTTAGCTTATCAAACCATTTTGTCATTTCACTCCTTGTCATAGTAGGGATATTCTGTAAAAGGTTATCCTGTCTCATCTTAGTTTCTTCATCTAGGGCTCTTTTCTTTCTTTCCTCTATATCTCAAATAGGTCCTTAGTGATTTGACCTTCTATTTCAATTAGATTCTTTTTAAAGGTGAGCATGTTCTCCACAACTATATCTTCTATCTTATTTTTCTCTTCTTCATCATATCTATCAAATTATTTTTCAATAGAAGAAAGCTTGCCATCATTCACTGCTCTCTTTTCTAGAACTTTTAAGAAGGGCTTAAACAAATACCTTTGTGTTTCTTGGCCTTTCTTCTATTCTACCTATGCTGATTTCTTCTTGTCCGCTTCAAGTGCCCTTAGGTTTGCCTCTTCAAGTTTTCTATCCTTTTCATCTTCTTATTCCTTCTTTTGTTCCTTGGTATTCTCTGTATCCATTGCATGTATTTCCTCTTCTTGTTCCTAATTTGCAATCTTTTACTATTTTTCCTTCCCATGTGAAGATGGAGGGGTATCAACTGTTTTCCTCTTCCTTCCTGGTCCACTAGCCATGGCCTTTGGTCTAGCTCTAGGAGGTTTTGACCTTGTGTAGCTTCTCTAGCAGCTTGTCTCTATGATGTTCTCCTAGTAGTTGTAGGAGTGTCATCTTTGTCCTTTTCTTCTTCTTCTTCAACCTCCACCACTTGAGGTGCCTCAATATTGAGTTGAAGATGGGGAATATTGTATTTCTCCCTAAGTTCTCCCACTTTTTCTGTGATAGTCTTCATCTCTTCTTTTGATATTCCATGTTTCCCTTCAATTTTGTCAACAAGGAGCTCAACTTTATTCTCCCTTCTCCCCTTTACCGGTTCTTCCTTTACAATTGTGTATTTTTCTTCATATTTCTCCATCTAGGAACACTGGGGTCGTTAGGGGATTGTAAAACATGTTTAATGTGAAGCTCTAAAATGGTATAGTCAACTTCATAGCCCATACGGGTAGCCCATGAAGTTCTAGGTTCCACTAGCTCAAAGCATGTATTTCAGTCTCCACCATGAAACATATGTCATTCTTGTACTTATCAACTAGTCTCCAAGGGATTCTTTCCCTTTCATGCATTTATCTTTGAAAGAGTTTCATCATGCCTATAATCTCAACATACCTATTTTTCTCATCACTTATCCTGTAATAGTCACTAATCATCTACATGGAGCATCTATCAAATCTCCATAGGTACATGTTAGGGAATCTTCTCATAACATGAAAGAATATGTACATAATTAGTTATCCAAATCTGAAATGTGTTGTCCTGTGAACCTTTTTATTCCTGGTATATTTTCCATTAGCTATTGCCTTAGGACCTCACATAGGTCATACTCCTCATCTTCAATTACCATCTTATATTCCATGTGAACAAAAATGACTGACACATTGTTTATTTTGCTGCTATATTGGAGCTTGTATACTAATATCTTTTCTAATAGCCTTACATCTTATTGTGTGATGTCATTTACAGTCATGGCTCTTTTCTTCTATTTTCTTTTTTTTATAGTTTTTCTATCTCAAACCTTATGCTCTTTTCTGTAGTAGGTATTTTACCTAACATAGGTAATCCAGTAATTCCCTGTAGCAGCTCTTTGCTAATCTTAGTGGGAGTTCCACCAATCCATATGAACTCATCATGAATCCTACTTAGTACAATCTTGATCCAATCTAATTCATCAAATTCAAATCTCTCCATATATTTGACTATTGGCAACCGGTGAAATTTCCTATATTCTTCTCTTAGGGTTTTGTCTGTGTTGTATAACCCTAAAATTTCATCATAGATCTCCGATGTTCATATGAATTAAATATTGTTGTGTATATAATCCATGATGTCTTTGACATGAAGAACACCAACCATAGTGTGTGAAAATGCACCCTCTTGATCCTCTTCAATGGATTTGAAAGGATGTCTCTTAAATTTGTATCCATTCCTCTCAAGTACATTAAAAACATTAAGTGTATCCATATAGATTACTTTGTTACTAGAATTGACAAAGATTTCTTGAATTAAATCACAAATACCTAGCTCACCCGGTCATGTGAGGGTTTTACAAAGATAGTTGCAAATACGTCAAGCTCTAACTACTGCTCCAATCTCTTAAATGCTCTTTGATCTCAGTGTAAATGGTAGGTGATTCGACTATACTATTACTCTTATAGACAATTTGGCACAAGTCCCAAAAACTACCCATAAAGTTGTAAGAAACTAGTGCTGGCTCAAACTGGTAGACCTTCTCACAAACATCTCCAAAATAGATGTGATCATGTCCAAGATCACAGAACATAGTAACTAAGTTGTCTTCAAGTTTTCACAGCTTAAATCATCCATATAGGGGCTCTATATTTGACTGGTGTTAAATTGTCATGCTCCCCCTAAGGCATACATTGCCCATCATAAAGATGGTGAAGCGATACACCCTAGTATTGATTCAACAAGACTCTTATGACTCTTGTGAATTCTCACACTCTGCTCTTCATCTTTCTTAACTTCAAATTATACAGGTTCATTTTGTTTGACCCATTTCTCCTTAAATTCTACTTTTAGTTCTACTAGCTCTCTATCTTCTTCATTCAGTTCCTTTTCCTTTATGAATGGTTTGGAAGACATCTTCACTAGTCCTCTAAATCTGCAATACTTCACTACATGTCCATCATTGTTACATTTAAAACATGTCACCTTCTTCTTAGGTTTCAATTGGCTATAATCAATCTGCAACTTACAATACTCTGCAATATGACCAAAGTTATTGCATTTGTAACATACAAATTTTCTAGGTCTAGTGATAGGTTTCTTAATTTCTTCAACTGTTTTGTCATCACCTTTATTAGAAACACCATCTTACACTATATCATATGCTTTATTGTTTCCTTATTCTCAGATTGTTTGTATTCTACATCTTTACTACATTCACCTTTTTCTGTCTTCGCCTCATTCAAACTTTTGTCCTTTTGATTCTTAAGGAAATCATCAAGTGATCATATGTAGGACTGCTAGACCTCCCCTCCCTCTCCCTCACTTCCCCTCCTCTCCCCTCCCCTTCCTCTCCCTCTCCGTCCTTCCTCCCTCCATCTCCTTCTATCCCTCCCTCCTCCCTCTCCCTCCCCTTCCCCCTCACTTCCCCTCTCACTCCCCCTCTCCCTCTCCCTCCCTCTCCCTCTTCCCCTCTCACTCTCCCTCCCTCTCACTCCCCCTCATCCTCCCCCCTCTTCCTCTCCCTCTCACTCCCCCTCCCCCTCCCTCCCTCTCTCTCTCCTCCTCCCCCACCCTCCCACTCCCCTTATCTCTCTCTCTCTCTCTCTCTCTCTCACACACACACACACACACACACACACACACACACACACACACACACACACACACACACACACGCACACACACATCACATAAACAATAAGTGGATGACAAGGTGGAATACACTAAACAAAGTGGACTCCAAAATTTAAATAAATAAATAAATTCCAAACTTATTTTGAATACCCACACACTCATTTTGAATACAAATAAAAAAGAAAATAAAAGTAAATTCAATTTTAAACATACAAATTGAATAAAATATAAGTGAATGCTAAAGTTTAAGCCAAACACTAATATATTAAATTAGAGGAATTATGATGTCATATAAAAGAAATGAAAACACAAACAAATCCAAATAAAAACATGCAATGTGTGGAATTAGACCAATGTATAAATATCATTCAACTTCAATAATAAAGAACCCGTTCAAAGGAAAGAAATAAATTCATCATCAAATTGGTTCTTCTAGTATATCAAGAGCACATGAACATTAGAAATTAATATGGTGAAAGTTACTCATGGTTAAATACAGAGAATAAATGACCCTCAGATGGACAATGAGCCCATTTTAAATTCTTGACCTCCTGTGAACTGAATGTACACCACTTTAATTAGTTGTTCACTTGAAATTATCATGATAAAGAAAATTGTTTCAGGAAAAAATAATATAGGACATACTAATTCTCTAACTAGAGTTCTAAAATAAACTGCAATCAACTAGAGAAAGGTAACCTCTGTTGAACTTTGGTGTGTTTACCTTCTTCTTCCAAGAGTTGAACCATGCACCAACGCTAAATTTGACACAAAGATACTGTACTTTTGAACATGCAAACCACAAATATAGAAAGAAGCAAATATAAACAACTAAATGGAACTCTATGCCTCAAGACTCAGTTGACCTTGATTTCTTTTGGCCTTCCATGCCCCAACCAACTCAATCCTATCTCAACTATCTCTTTTGATCATACCAAGCTTACAAGATTAAAATGATTTGTGAACTTAGAAAACCTAAGGATGATATTGGACGTGGACTTCTTCCTACACCGCCTATACCTCCTTTACATGCTTATTTTCCACCCCCTATTTCTTATATACCTTCTTTCCTATCATCTCTCAACCTAGTGTGGTTCCTTCAGTTATTCCTCCTAAAGAAGAAAAGGAATCGATATTGATGGATCCTATCTCAAACTAAATTTCTAACAGGACCAAACATAACTATCATTCTTGTGATCATCGTTGCAAACATCCTGATAGAACTCCTCAACATGCTTCTCAAAAAATTTCTTCCCCTCATACACCTCTTCATATTTTGCTTCCCTTTGACCAACCCATTCTTGATCCTATGGAGGAAGTGAATTTAAATCAACTAAAAATGAACAAACATGACAATTCTATTCGTATCTTAAATTCTATTACAATTAACCTTGATGATGAAGAAACTCTTGATGATGATGTTCATGATACTAACAATGATATTCATGCTAGTGATTCTGATGACATGTATGCATCTTTTGATATTGATCATGATTTATGAGCTATAATTTCACAATAGTTATCTATCACTCCTAGTAACAAACAAAATGGCCTATCTTCATAACATGATATTTGTTTGGAACTAGCTATTGTTCCATATGTCATGCTTGATGTTTCTCCTCTTTTAAGTTTCCCACATTCCCTAAACACTATCGAATGAGATAGGGGACATACAATACTCTTGACTAGATCCTCGTGTGCATTGGATTCTGTGTGTTTTCCTTTCATAATGTGCTTCCCCCATGCTAATTGTTATATGTTTTGTTTATATTTCTTTAAAAGAACCTTGTTACTCCATTAGCACAAGGCAATAAAGGAATCACCATCTCATAAATATTATTCTATTTGTATCTCTCTTCTTTTATATGTCATTACATGTTTTTTTGTACCCATGCCATTGTTTATAAATGTTCCTTTGTGTTGTTTGATTGGGATGATGCAAAACTATAGACAACTATTCTTTTTGGTCTGCATGATGTTGGTCTAAAAAGACTCTTCTTCATAACTCTTGTGTTCTTTTCTTCTATTGTGTTGTAGTTCTACTTGCTTTGGGGGATGATGAAATTTCATTTTGACATAATATTTCACATATTATCATATGACCATACTGACCCCAAAGTTGGTAGATCCCTTTTGTGCTCTCTTTTTTCATGTGTTTATTTCCCTTCATTTGTCCTTTCTTGGGGGCATTTCATAGTGAAAACATTATTTTTGGATGCATGTACACTTCATTAAAAAAAATTCTCCCATTGAGGCATTTGCAATCACTTTAATGTGGGGGCATACACTTCACTCACATTTCACACACACACACACACAATTTAAATTTTTCTTTTCACTTGGACCCCTTATGGATACACTTTCCTTAAGGATAGATCCTCCTTTTCTTTTTGATCCCTAATGAATCTTACCTTCCCTTAGGATAGATCCCTCTTTTGGATTCCTTATAGATACACTTTCCTTAAGGACATATCCCTCCTTCATTTTGTTGACCCCTAAGGAAGCTTACCTTCCCTTACGATAGGTCATTCCTTTTCCTAGGCCTTTATTGGATACATTTTCCTTAAGGACAGATCCTTGATGAATTGACTATCATGGTACACAAACTTGGTATAACTTTCAATGCCATCTTTTGTGACACCTTATTTGTGTGATTCATAATAAGACACACAATCTTTTTAGGCTAAGGTGATCTCTCTCTCTCTCTCTCTCTCTCTCTCTCTCATCAATGAGGACTTAAGTCACTATGGAACTTGATGTTTCTTTGTCTCTTTGACCTTGATGAGATCATCTTATGCATTTGATCTACTTGATCATGAGCATGAGTTTTCCTCATACTCCTACTAAAGCGGGGGATAAATGTACCATCCTAAAAAGTTAGCACTCATTTATTTAGAAGCTCTAGGACCTATTAGGCCCCATTTTAGTGATTTCCTAGATCTGAATGTGTTTATGCTTGATTTCCCACTCCTCTTTTTCCTCTCTCCTTGAATCTCTTCACACTTCCCAAATCGTGAAGGTCATTTTAAAATTTTCCTTTGTGGGACTAGGCCAAATTTGACGTAGTCCTTGGGGGTTGTTTTTTAGTGGGCTCCGAGCCCAATGTGAGGGTGTTTCATTTTTTGACCTTAGTTGTGGTCGACCTATCATTTATGGACTCCAACATGAGTATGAAAGGACATGAAATCTCCTCATTTTGACATCTACAAGTTTAAGAAAATCCATTTTTATCCATATGCAATATCATTATAAGAAATCAAGTCTATGTGCAAGCAATTATTGGTGATTTCAAGGGCTCTTTTGGATTCAAGATTTGAATACAAGGCTCCCAAATCAAGATCTCTAAGTCTTCTTCCATCTATTTAAAGGAAATATTCTCTCATTTTGAAGCAAGTTTCTCTCTTCCATGGTGGCCAAGTAGAGGAATTCTCAAAGAAAGAAAGAAGATCCACATTCATCATTTTTCCTCTTCTTCTCCATTGAAGTGATCAAGCATACGTTCATTCAAGATCAAGGATTTGGAAAGTGTAGATCAATTTTATTTGTGAGGAAATACTTGATTCTACAACACATTCTAAGCATACAAACATCTTCATGGGTTTATGAAATCCTAACATCCATTCATGAGGGTTTGACAAGAAAGGTGAATACTTACATTTGTCTTATTTTACATGCATTTCTTATTTCCCTTCAAGGTTAATTCCTATACAGGGGCCTGTCCAAGGGAAGCCTCCTTTCCACAATAACTTTCCCCTTTTTTCTTGTTAGAAGGAACATGTGGAAAAGTTGTAGATCCATATTTTCAGGGTTTCAGAACCATAGATTTATCCTCTACAAATTTTATTAGTTTTTACCCTTCCATGACTAGGTTGATTTTTTAGGACTAGGCCAACTTGGGTAAGAATTATCTTCAAAGTATGAAAATTTCATAGTCAGGAGTTACAAGTCTCAAAGTTCCAGATCCTGAACAGTTCCCAATTTTGACAGATTTTTTACAATCAATTATAGATATAAAATTCACTTGTCCTCTTCTAGCTATTAAGGTGAATTCATTATTCTTGTTTTCCTTGAGAATTTACTTTAACACATTAGATCTGATATCATACATTTCTAGTTATCATTTCCTTTATCATTGCATAACTACTTTATATATCATATACATAAAAAAAATTCATACAAGGAATACCCCAAAATCATCCCTTTTTCTAGATCCTGCATTAACACCCCTTCATACTTTTGGATTGTCCTAATCAGATTTGGCCAAGGGTGGGTTTTGTATTCCAATGTATATGAGAAGTGGGAATCTACCATTGATAACCATCATCCATATAACACACACACACACACACACACATACCTATATATACATATACATATATATACATACACATTCTACAATCCTAAAAATTTAACATCTATAATTAGATGATCATTTTAGTTCAATTTTATTATGTATGGGTTTCCACATTGATTTCACACTCTCCTAGCACCCACTAGACCTTTAAATTAATATTATAAGTCTTGTGCTAATTTAATTTCCTCAAAACTCAAGGTAAGCCTTTATTTATAGGTTTTCTCCTCTATTCTTTTCTCCAATCCAAAAATTCATTTCATCACCTAATTCCTATATCACCACTTAAGGCATTTACATTATGTCTCAACCTCTAAATTGACTATCAGATCTTTTCATGCATCCACTAATTGTTTGGAGCCCATGATTCTAGTTTGGCCCAAAAATAGATGGTATAGGTCAGCCCAGCTAATCTATACCCTACATTTTGGGCCCAAATTTATGTTGGGTACATGTCTTGGAAATTTATCAACGGATTTGGACTCACACTCAACCTAGATGAGTTTTAACTCCTAAGATATTGCAAGGTATATAAAAACTGTATCTCTAGACATTTTTGTATCTATTACTATCCTCAAGAATTAATGATCACAAAATCAAGAAATTTGCTTCAAACCATTCTCAAGGTCTTCAAGCATCTGAGTCTACAAGTATTCAAAATATTCTCCCTCATCATCAAGAATTATGGAAAACTACAAAACCAATTTCATAAGGCTTATCTTTCATGATTTTCTATTGGGTTTTTATGGAGACCAAGCTATTGCATTAACATTTATGTTCATGTCCAAAGAAGCATTGCATCATCAAGGCATGAGGTAATTCCTAATTCAGATATAGCTCCTATTTCATCTTTACTTTATGCAATTTCATTGCATTTTAAAGGTTGATGCATAAACAAGGGTTTGACCAAGGTAAACCTCTTTTACCAACCTTCTTCCCTATTTTTTTCATGAAAGAATAGGCTACTGAGTTTTCAAATCTTTTCTAGGAAGATTGGGAACATTCAGAGTGATCCTAAAAGTTTCATGCAAAAAACCTAGTTACAGATCAAGCCAACTGACCTATACTCAAGTACAAGCTGAGCTAGCTAACCTATACCCTCGAAAATAGGCTAAAATTTGATAGGAAGGCATGTTAGCATCAAAATTTCAAAAAGTTTGTTACAAATGTTTTTGGATTTCCGTTTGTTAGTTTTTAGATCTAAAGTTTCTTATTTCCTATTTTATTTCTTGATTCATCTAAATATCTCCTAATTTGCATTTCTATATTTATTATCCTTTTCCATTTCAAAATTACATATTTAGATAAGGAAATCATTGTCCCCATTTATCGGTTGAGTGACCTCAAGAGCCTATTGGTGCCAATTTCCTTCCAAATGTGAAATCTTGGAAAGGACATGTGAGCTAACTTATTTGCATTGCTTTGATTTTTCTATTGTACATTTTGGTGAGCTCGAATCATAACATTTTCACTTTTGATTTGGTTCTTAGATCTTATTTGTATGTATTACATTGTCTCATTTTATGCATTCATTTTCAAGCAAAAAAATGTACATAAAAAATTCATATTGTTGTCTCTCATTTCATTTAGAGCAATAAAAACAAAAAAAAATATTCATATCATGCATTAGTTAGTAATCATTGCATTTCATATAGATCCTTTTATTTCTTATTTATGTACTTGCATGAAGGAAAATTATACATATAGTTTCATACATTTTGCACATGTCATGTTGGTTTAATGTTCATCATGAACATCTTCTATAATCTTAATTTCATTTTTATCTCCTAAGGACCCTCCTCATGAGTACATATTGAGGCAAGGTTATAATCCTTTTCTCAATAATCTCCCTATTTAGTATGAACCAAATGTTATAAGGCAATGTTGACTGTTCTCTTGATATGCATATCCCCCATGAGGGTACCTTGGTGATAGACAATGACATTATAGTAGAAGAAATTGATATGATTGTTCACTACCTTGAGGATACTTTACCTTCTATTCATCTTAATGATTTTATCTCTACCGATGAAGCCTTAATGAAGGATGACCCTTCTCTTAAGATTCACCCCCTTTATGAAAATATTTTGGAGCAAGAGGAGGAAATTATAGAAACCTTTCTTAATATCACCTTACCTTCATTTGACATATTTTTTAGAGATGAAGCATTGATGGAAGTCCCTAATCCCTATTCTAAACATTGTCTTACTTATGAGTATACCTTACTAGCAATCACACCTTGGTGTACAATGGGTACATCGTATTAATGTTGGAGGAACCAAAAATGCATTCATTTATTTGGTGGCAATATTTTATCTAAAATTAATCAATTTGAATAAAAACATTGTATAATTATCTTGTTATTTTTTAATTTTTGAACTAAATGTAACTTTATTTTTCATTCTTTTACAATAGAATAATTAGACTCCATTACCTACAAGCTCATGCTATGTTTTTAATAAGATGGGATGGAAAGAGAGTTGGACCGAGAGACAAAGATAGAGAGAGATAAGAATATATATAAAGAAGATAAAGTTGGACGAGGGGAATATGGAGAAGGGACACCTAGATAAATATGTTGGTGTAATGTTAGTTATTATGTACCAATTTATACTCTTGTATTTAAATGTATCACACACTCATTGAATAATACATCATTTTTTACTATTTGATCTCATTTGGTATCAGAGTGGTCATGTTCCAAGGCCTAGCGTGATGGAGAATCATTCATTATTTTGAAATCCTTTGATATCTAGTTTTTGTCATTTCCTTAGATAGACTCATGGTACATAGACTATAGGATATGAGTTTGTTATAGATTATGATGTAGTAAGTTCGCGTGACATTCAACTACATGCCTTGCAGTGAAGTTATAAGAGAAAATATAAGAAAAAAATATCCAACCAAGGCACAAGAGGATGAGAAGTGTTGAAAATGGCCCTAATGTATTGCATTCCATGTTCTACATATAGATTGAACATCCTCTTCCTAACCACCATTTTTTGTCTCATTCTTTCTTGTCCTGATTTGGGTTTTATTATGCACTCATCTTCCAAACTCACAATGAACTTCAGTGCATGGCTATTCAAAACACCAATTCTAGAAATCTAATAATTTCCTTGCAAGAAGTCCTCAATTGCAAATTCAAATTTGAAACAGGGAGTCATTGTCTCCATCTCCAATGTCTAAACCTTACACCATTGAAGTATGTTCCCTCCATCCATGAATGCATGTATGGTTCCATCCCATATCTCTAAAGCCAAAAATTTGGTGGCCTAGACCTCGTTGCAATAATATTTTGTTGAGGAAAACTCGTCATTATAATAGTTTAATAAATTTCTTGCTAATATTCCTATTAAAAAAATTCGTTTAACTTATTGATTAAAATTTTTAAAACAACTTTAATAATATTTATATTAAAAATATTGAATAATTTTGTTTAATAATTAGCTTCAATAATATTTTAGCTTTATCAATCTAAATATACTTCATTTTTTTTAATTACCTCTTTGGATAGTAGTGAAGTAGAGTTATTGCCATTAATTCTTTTCTAAATTCTCTTATGAATAGGTAGAGTGTAATTTGTTAAAGCTAAATATATAGATGATCATTTTGGCGGGAGAAACAGATTCATGGCAACGTGTTTCAAGCTAAATGGAGTATAGAGAAAGTTTAGATTTGAGGCAATAGAATATCCTTTAACCACTCTCTAATCACTTTGTTGAATCTCACATGGTTTTCATAGTTCTAGATCTAGGACTATCTTTTATGGAAAAAGGACTACAAGTATGCTCCATATGGTGTTATTGGGCAAACGCCTTGAAAAATGCAGTGAAGACCCTATATATATATATATATATATATAGATTTGTGAAAACAATTTTTTTTGTAAGTTTTTTATCACAAAATATGTAGATCATAAAGAATAGATGGTGAAAATTTCATGAAAATGTGTTGCATTTTCCATTTTGTAAAATTTGATCAACAATACATTTTGGAAGGAGCTTAACCAGAGATCTTTCAACATTATTGGAGACCCAAGGAAATGCATTGTTTTTTACTGCCGACTTTGAAACTTAATCTTCTACTGATCATTGGCTTTGTGAGGGTCGTATAGTTATGGAAAGGTCATTAAGTATTTGTCCCTTTTGTTTTTTGCTCCCTCTCATCCTCTATTTCTCCTAATCTCTCTATCAATATATCTGACCATCTATATCTCTTTATATCTTTTCCTCTATATCTCTCCCTCTCTATGTCTCCCTTTGCATCTCCCTAGATCTCTTTCCTTCTTTCTTTACATATTGTATATCTCTATCTCTCTATCTATTTTCCTCCCATTCTCTCACTCTATATTCATCTTTATCTCTATCTTCCTCTCCCTCCTCCATATCTAGAAACATCTCCCTCTCTCTATCCATCCATTTCTCTCCATCACCCCCTTCCTATACCTTTAAATCTCTACATCTCCATATCTTGAAACATCTCCCTCTCTCTATAAATCCCTCCATTTATCCTGTAATTGCAAACATAACATGAGTTTTTTCGTGGTGGAGCCTAATTATTTTCTTGATCGAAAGGTTTTTTAATTCTTGATTATATCCTTATAAGTGGGTGCATAGTTGATTTGAGGTTTTATTTTAGATCTTTATAGCTTATTATTTCTCAATCTCTCTCTACCCCCCAAATGCTTCCCTCTCTCTATCTCTTAATTTTTTTCTCTTTTATCTCTCTACTTCTCTACCCCCCTCTCTCTCTCTCTCATTCACGTCATGTCTCGTACTGTATATCTATATCTCTAGATGTTTATTTTTCTCTATTCCCCCTCTCCTTCTCTCATTTTTTCTTTTCTCTTTACTTTTCACACTTCCCCCTCTATATCTCCATCTTCTACCTATCTCTCTTCCTTATTGTCCACCCCCCTCTCTATCTCTGTCCACCTCCCCCTCTCTCACTCACTCCCTATCCCACTACTTGCCTCTTTCTAACACAACAAAAATCATTTAAGTTATTATTAAGCATTGTCTTATTGTCAATAATTTGTAGGGTTAGCAGTTCACTACAAATGAGGCAAGGGATGTTTCAGTAAATATTATTGCAGTCATCTCTTGAATAGATGGTACCTGGATTTTGTTGCAAGACAGTGCATTGGAGAAAATGATAAATCTGCAGGCACCTTCTTCCACTCTCCCTCCCTTATAAACCCCTTACGTGGCGCTCTTTCTCTGAAACACGTCTCCCTCGTGCAATGCAACAAAAGCTATTTTACGTGGCATTCTATGGGATAGTCTATTTCAGCAACTAATATCGCATTCCCTTCTCCCTCTATAGTTTTTGTAAGGGAAAATAAGGCTATATAATGCCTCTCAAATATCATGGGAATACATCCAATACAAATCCATGTATCATTTCTATTCAACGCTCTAATTTGGTAACAAAGCTTCCATTTATTTTGTCTTTGTGCATTCTGTTATGAAGCCACTATAAACGAAGTCATGTCAAATCAACAGTGGGAAAACCGTGGATGAAATAGAGACTCCTGCAATGACTAAACATTTATACGCGAGCAAGAGCTTTCCCATATAAATTCTGAATCGCTTTGTTCAATATTTATTGTGTTTCAAAGATTTAAGTTGTAATTTTCATTTTATGAGAGGTCGCTTGGGCAAAATCGTTTAACTGGTGAAGTTCCAAAGGAATTGGGGAATCTTACCAAGCTGATTTCTCTGTAATTTTTCATCTATTAGATATAATTTTATAGAATAGAATTTAGCAGTATATTAATTTAGATTTCTATCGATTGTGTTTTGAGTGTATGCGGTATAGGAGTGTTGATACGAATAGTTTATCAGGAACGTTGCCAGCACAGCTTGGAAATTGACAAATCTAGAGCAATTGTAAGTTCATGTTTCTGCTATCCTTGATGGACTCTCAACTTTGTTTATTTTGATCATTTCCATAAAAAATAACTTAATTTTGTTCCATCTTTAATGTTGATCATTTCTATTCCTTCTTTCTTCGTCTTTCTTTTTTCTCAGAATTGAGATTTCTGACGTCTCGCTAGGTTTGCACAGAAATGAATTCTCTAATGGCCATGCTGCAGGCTCCTTCTCTAATGGCCCGATTTGGGAATTGTGTGGAGATTCTTCATCTAATTTTAACTGGTCTTCCTTGTTGTTTTGGATTGAAATTGTAATGCTTTTGTTTTCAGGAGCTGGTGATGGCGGCTCTGCAACTCCTAACTCACCACACCTAAAACCAATGGTCTCCAATTCAACCATTTGTTTGCGGTGGAATTTGATACAAATTATAACCTTGAACTCGGAGATATAAATGACAACCATGTTGGAGTTAATCTAAATGGGGTTACATCCTTCGTATCATAGTCGGCAGGCAATTGGATTGACGAAGAGCATCTTCAGAATTTGAGTCTGAAAAGTGGAAGGAATATTCAAGCCAGGATTGATTATGACAATGTTGAAGACCGACTCAATGTGACTGTAGTAGAAGTGGGGATGGAGAAGCCTAGCAAGCCATTGATATCAGTTACTCACTTCAATCTTTCTGATGTTTTGAAGGAAGAGGTGTATGTGGGGTTTTCTTCTTCTACAGGGTTTACGTTATTGAAAATCATAACATTCTCGGCTGGAGCTTCAGGACAGGTGGTGATGCTAAATGGTTACACGAGACTGAAATTGATTTTGAAATGAAGAAAGAGATTTGGGGTTTCAGAAAAACCAAGAAGTTTAGACTTTGAATTTAACTTTATATTTCTGTAGTCTAGGGAATTCTGGTTGATTGGGTTTGTTTCATTTTATGGGAATTCTGTGTACTGATTACCTAGTTTTCAAATTGTGTGAAGACAAGATTGATGCATAGACATCATCCACAACAGAGAAAAATTGAAGATTCGAAAGGCTGGAGGATTGGAGGTGAGTCAAAAAGTTTTGTCGAAGTGTGTGGTGTACACAACCTGGAAAATATCTAAACTGGAAAATATCTAAATATCTAAAATCAAGGACGTGTAAAGTTGCAAAAATAGAACAGTTCAAATGACTTCAATGGTAGTCATTCTGTCTACGTGAATTCTCACCATCAGATGCAAATTTTAGCTCAAGCCCTTTCATAGGGAAACGCCTACGGCGTAACAAGAAGAGGATAACATCATTACTCTCTCTCTCTCTCTCTCTCTCTCACACACACACACACACACACATAGACCCTCTCTCTTATTCCCTCCCTCCCCCTCCCCCTCTCCCTCCCCCTCATTGCCCCTCCAACTCCCTCCCTCTCTCTCAACCCTTCATCCTTCCTCTGACTCCCCCTCCTCCCTCTCTCTACCCCTACCCCTCGCCCTCCCTCACTTCATCCCCTCACTTCCCCTCCCCCTCCGCTCTCCCTCCCTCTTCCTCTCTCTCTTTCCTTCTCACCCCCCCTCTCAGTCCCCATCTCTCTCTCCCTCTCTTTCTACCCCTCACTTTCCATGTCCCTCCCCCTCCCCATTCTCCCTCCTCCCTCTTCCTCTCCCCCTCTCACTTCCCCTCCCCATCCCTCCCTCCTCTCCATCTCCCTCTTCTTCTCTCACTCCCCCTCCCTCCTCCCTCTTCCTCTCCCCCTCTCACTCCCAATCCTTCCCTCACTCCCCTTCCCTCCTCCCTCTCCCCCTCACACTCACTCCCCTCCCCCTCCCCCCCCTTCTCACTCCCGCTCCCCCTCACTTCCCTCCTCCTCCCCCTCCCCCTCTCCCTCTTCTTCTCTCACTCCCACTCCCCCTCCCTATTTATCTCCCCCTCTCACTCCCAATCCCTCTATCTCTCCCCCTCACTTCCCTCCTCCTCCTCCTCCCCCCTCCCCCTCTCACTCTGCCTCCCTATCTCACTCTTCCTCTCCCCCTCCCCCTCCCCTCCCCCTCTCACTTGCCCTCCCCCCTTCCCCCTCAGACTCCCCCTCCCTCTCTCCCTCGTCCTCTCCCCCTTCTCCCTCCTCCCTCCTCCCTCTTCCTCTCCCCCTCTCATCCCCCCTCCCCCTCCCTCCCTCTTTCACTCCCTCTCCCTCCTCCCTCCCTACTCTCCCTCTCCCTCCCCCTCTCACTCCCTCCCCCGCACTTCCCTCCTCCTCCCCTTCTCCCTTTTCCCTCCTCCCTCTTCCTCTCCCGCTCTCACTTTCCCTCCCTCTCCCTCTCCCTCTCCTTCTCTCACTCCCCCTTTGTCCTCCATCTTCCTCTCCCCCTCTCACTCCCAATCCCTCCCTCCTCCCCCTCTTCCTCTCCCCCTCCCCCTCCCTCCTCCCTCTTCCTTTCCCCCTCACCCCCCTCCCACTCCCTCCCTCCCTCCTCTCCCTTGCCCACTCCCTCCTCCCTCTCACTCCCCCTCCCCCTCCTCATCTCCCTCTCCCTCCCCCTCACTCTCTCGCTCTTCCTCTCCCCCTCTCTCTTCTCCCTCTTTCCTCTTCCTCTCCCCCTCTCACTTCTCCTCCCTCTCTCTCTCCCTCTCCTTCTCTCACTCCCCCTCTATCCTCCATCTTCCTCTCCCCCTCTCACTCCCAATCCCTCCCTCCTCCCCGTCTCCCACTCCCACTTCCACTTCCACTCCCTCTTCCTCTCCCCCTCACTCCCCTTCCCACTCCCTCTTTCCCTCCTCTCCCTCGCCCACTCCCTCTCCTCTCACTCGCCCTCCCTCCTCCCCCTCTCTCCCTCCCTCCTCCCCCTCGCCCTCCACCTGACTCCTCTCTTCTTCCCTCCCCCCGACTTTCTCCTCCCCCTTCTCCCTCTCACTTCCCCTCCTCACTCCCTCCCTCCCCCTCCCTTTTTCCATGTCCCCATCTCCCTCTCCCTCTCCCTCCCACTCACTCCCTCCCCCTCCCTTTTTCCATGTCCCCATGTCCCTCTCCCTCTCCCTCCCCCTTACTTCCCCTGCCTTCTCCCTCCTCCCTCTCTTCCCCTCTCTCTGTCCCTCTCATTCCCCCTCCCCCTTCCTCTACCGCTCCCTCCCTCTCCCCCTCTCACTCTCCTTCCCTCACACTTCCCCTCGCCCTCCCCCTCGTCTTCCTCTCCATCTCACTCCCCCTCCCTCTGTCCCTCTCATTCCCCCTCCCCCTTACTTCCCCTCCCCTCCCCCTTCCTCTCCCACTCCCTCCCTCTCCCCCTCTCACTCTCCTTCCCTCACACTTCCCCTCGCCCTCCCCTCATCTTCCTCTCCATCTCACTCCCCCTCCTACTCCCTCCCTCTCGCCTCCTCCCCCTTCCTCCCCCTCCCATGTCCCCATGTCCCTCTCCCTCTCCCTCCCACTCCCTCCCCCTTACTTCCCCTGCCTTCTCCCTCCTCCCTCTCTCCCCCTCCCTCTCACCCTCTCATTTCCCCTCCCCCTTCCTCTCCTGCTCCCTCCCTCTCCCCCTCTCACTCTCCCTCCCCCTCCCCCCATCTTCCTCTCCATCTCACTCCTCCTCCTACTCCCTCACTCTTGCCTCCTCCCCCTTCCTCACCCTCCCCTCCCACTCCCTCTATGACTCCCCCCCCCCCTCTTTCTCTCTCTCTCTCTCACACACACACACACATACACACAATAAGTGCCTCAAATCCAAGTGAATGTCAAAGTTAAATCAAATAAGTACATATAAAAGACTAAAATCTAATTTTCACATACTTCACATAAACAATAAGTGAATGCCAAGATGGAATACACTAAACAAAGTGGACTCCAAAGTTCAAATAGATAAATTAATTCCAAACTTATTTTGAATACTCACACACTCATTTTGAATACATAAAAAAGGAAATAAAAGTAAATTCAATTTTAAACATACAAATTGAATAAAATATAAGTGAATGTCAAAGTTCAAATCAAACACTAATATATAAAGTTTAAGTCTATTTTGAATTCTTGACCTCCTGTGAACTGAATTTATACCACTTCAGTTAGCTGTTCACTTGAATTTATCATGATAAAAAAAATTGTTTCAGGAAAAACCAACATAGGACATACTAATTCTCTAACTAGAGTTCTAAAATAAACTAGAGTCAACCAGAGAAAGGTAACCTCTGGTGTGTTTACCTTGTTCTTCCAGCAGTCGAACCATGCACCAACGCATGTTCAAAGTAGTGCTGGGTGAACTCGCATCAGAATAAAACGCAGAGACAAAACCTGGTAGTGGAGCGTCTTCTTCAAGCATTTGGACTTCTTCTGGGTGAGGATTGGAACATATCAGACCCAGACTGAGCACTTCCTCCATCTCACCTTCAACATATTGCCCACCAAGATTTGGGTTTGCTGCATCCATCAGACTGCCTGTAGAATCGAGTTCTCTCTGGCGGGACTGGCTTTTCCTGTCTGTGCCAGCTCCGGTGAGATGCTCCAACTACACGAGTCATGTGTGAGTTGTTGGACTTGATGTCTCTGTGCACTACGCATTGTTCCAGAACTTTATAAAATATAAAATCTATACATAACGATGAATAAGAATCAATTTTCAAATGCAAAGAGTCAACTCTGTGACAGAAAATTCCATTTAATTGGGTACACAACACCCACTTTTACTTTCACAGCACTCTATCTGATACGACAGTAACACCCAATGCTTCCAAAATAGCATGGACTCTTATTTTAAGCATCGATTGGAAGAACGCAACCCATATGGGGCTATACACACTAAATCTATGTATTTGGACGAGTTGTCTGAGATGGTTATATTGCTAAAAAATAAAAAGTTATGTAATCTACAAAAATCCTCATTAAAAATCTAATAAAAATGAAACTAAACTTCAGAGGAAGCAGCAGAAGAGGGCTTTAATAGAGGACTGCTTTCGAAAAGGTTGGAACAAGGGATTCTGTTTGGGCTTGAAATGATTTTGATGGGAATGTGTTTGAAGATGGGCTTGATAAGGATGAAAGATTGTCACAAGAAGTCCTGCAGTCGGCTCCCATTAAATTAAATAATCAAGATTCCTTCAAATAGAAATCTGGGTACGACTATATCAAGATTCCTTCAAATAGAAATCTGGGCTGTGAGTAATTTCTTTTACCTTCACCTTCAGACATGTTTTCAGGCATGTTTGGATCAATGATAAAAAAGGAATGCTGCTTAGAGAAGTGGGTTTGTTTTACCTTGGCAGTGTTAACTGTTCTTTGAAGACAAACAGTGGAACGTTGAAGGGATCATCACAGGTGTTGTCATTGTCATTAGCAGCCATGAATCACCAATGTATTACCATCTTCAGTCACATACTTGTTGTCCTGTCAATACCAAAAATTTGTTTATTCTTCGGTCTAGTTGATTAAACCACTAAGCCTGCATAGCCCCACAATTTTGCACATAGGTTCTGCCCATTTTTCCAAAAACACAGAAAGAATATAAAGAATCAATCCCTAAGAAGCTAGAAAATATAAACAGCAGACCTGATCTCCCTTGAAGTTTTTCTGCAATTATGTTCCGGTTGTGGGGGCCATGCTGTGTCACCAATTCGTTTAGCTTGGCATCTTAGAGTTATGATCTGTGTGACAATGTGAACAACCATATCGCATGCTATATGAAAATTATTGCACACAACCTGCAATGTTGTAAATACATGATATGAAATGAGCATACATAGTTTTGGTTTTTAAATTTGACAAGAAAGATGTCTTTTGCACCTATTTGGATGGTATTCAAAGTCTTTCCTTCTACGCAGGGGACGTTTAGTTAAAGATTATTAAGCGTAAAATGACCATATCAGCCTAACTCACAGCTTTGATTAGGTTCAACACCAAACATTTCTCCAACTTGGAAATTGATTAGGTTCAACACCAAACATTTCTCCAACTTGGAGAGTGATTAGGTTCAACACAAACCTGTAATATCCCCTACCAGTATTAACCCAAAATTACAACCAAGATTCACGTACACAACAAGGGCAGTCGGACAAACACTTTAATTCCTGAGATATACAATCTCATTTCGAAGAGGCATTTCATCAAACAGTTAGCAAGAGAACAGTTCAATGAGCTATTTTCAGGTTTGAATTCACTGACTTCCACCAGTTTTGAGTTAGCTAAATTCTGAGGATACACAATCACTTCATGGACTGAAAATAGCGGAAGCTTGTTTAAAACAAAATAGATGATAACCAAATTTTATATAGTTGTAGGAAATACAAAGCATAAACACCAACCAAATTCCAGCGTTGTTTCAGGCTTTGGGTATTATGACTACAATCCAATTCATTTTTAAGAAATGTGATACAATAACCAAGTCCACTGATAATATTATGCCTTCAGCATGTAGAGAAAATATACTTTAGTCAAGGCAAATAAGAGTAGTAGAGAAAATATACAGAGCAGATGAATTAATCTGGAGCTTGGCAAACAAGAAGCATGGCACCAATAGAAATTGGGGAAATACAAGTACAGAGAAAAATAATAAATCAATAGCCCATAAATAAATAAAAAAACAAGAAATAAAAAAAACAAAAAGTGTTTAAAACAAAAAGAAGACCGTTAGCGTCTAAAATGTAAAAGCATGACCGTTACAATTTAAAACAAAAACCAATACCCTTCAAACACTTGCACCATAAGGTTTGACTTTTGACGTAAACTATTTAATATTTCAATCTTATCAATAATATAGTTGTATAGAATGGAAATAGAAAGAAGTAACTATAAATTGGGAAAGTCACTGGCCATGAAGAAAGGATTATTGACTTGCAAAAAAATGGACTTGCATTGACATTATCTACCATATCCATTTTACCTATTGACTAGTATGAGAAATAGAACAAGTAAATGAATAATTGAGAAAACTATCTTAAAGACAATTTCATTATGTCATGGTTGAGAAGCTTCTCTAGTGAATGTAATATTATGGGTTTCAATTGTAAAAAAATATAGAAGTTGTGATGCAACATAAAAATTGCAAGTTAGCAAAGTAATATAAGAATGATATAAAATTGCTTGTTGTATAATAAATTGAAAAGTTTATTTCAATAAACTGTCTTCGAGGAATAGAAATATACTAGAGCCAAGGAAAAGTACATGATCTATTTGGAGCACATAGTAGGTGGAAGAATTGACAACACCTAGCAAGAAAGAAATGTGAATGGTTTAATATGATGCTTATCCTAGATTTTGCAATTTTTTTTGGTAGCCACTACACTCGAAAGATCACTTGCTATAGAATCCCAATGGTCTATATGAGATATATGAGAAGGAATATAAAATTTTAATTTATTAACAAAGAATAAAATATGTTTCCATTTTTTATTCATAATCAATATTAAAGAAATACCTATAGATGTTAAAGAAATAATTATCTTTATATTAATAAGACAATAGTTTCTTAGATAGAATTTTCTAAACACTTTAAATACTAGAGCGACTATGTTCAATAATATAAAGAATCTTATTACTCATCAAACTTATTATTGATACCAAATTTGTATTGTAGACTAAGGCTTAAGAGCTCTAGAGGATGCACACAATTGAAATGTCATTCCGCTATAGAATACCAATTATCTATATGAGATACCTAAGAATATACACACCCAAAAGGTTCTAAATATAAAGATGTTCAAGTTCTTGGACAAAGTAGTAATATTAGGAAATGTATTTGTGCAATGTCGATCTTTGGATGTAGAGTAATATTGAGTCCACGGTTAACATGATAAAAGTATGGAGAAGCACTTCAATATAGAAATAGTTTTGTCATTTATTTCTTTCTCTCAGTTAATTTTTTAATGTATTTGCATAAGAAATTCATTGTCCATGAAGAAAGGATTACTTGAACAAAAAAATAAAGAAATGGATTTGCATTATCTACCATATTCATGATCATCATTACTTTAATTTAAACATATTAATCAATTTTTTGGTGATGATGAAGTTTTTCTCAAATGTTCAACATAAAAATTACATTCTCATATACTTAAAATTGTCATTGGATTATTTATTTAGAATTATTTATGTGTGTGTGTGTATATATATATATATATATAAAGTTTGTACAAATGATTTAAAAGGAAATCCACAATATTCAATCAATTGATTTTTTATACTCTGTAACTTTTAATATTAGATGGGTATGTGATAGGTCACCCTTTAGAATTGTTACATGAGAAAAAATAAATGTATGGAAAAAAGAAACACAATTCTTAAACTAAGTACGAAAAATAGAAGGGACAAATGAATTCTTGACAAAATTATCACAAAAACCATGATTTCATCGTGTTAGGGTTTGAAAGCTTGTGTAGTGAATACAAGATTGTGGGTTTCAATTGTAAGCAAATATCACATGCAATGATGAAATTTAAAATATCTCCTCCAACAAGTATTAAGTGGAAACCCTTGAAACGTGTTGCCTAGTGGATGGTCTCATTCCCCAATTCATTTAATAAGAAAGCAATTTTAAATTGAATCATAATTTTTCTTTCCATTCAAAAGTTTGAAACATTGTTTTCCCCCTGTTCAAAAGGAACTCTTTTATTTCTTTATAATTACTTAACAAGAGAGGTTCCTTACCAATTTTAAATAATAATTTTCCTTTCAATTCAAAAGTCTAAAACACTAAATTTTTCCTCAGTTCATAAGGAATTCTTTTATTTCTTTATGAGGAATTGTTGTAATGGAATTTTTTTGTCAAATCAGCTATAGTAATTAATGTGGGTTTGTGCTTCCTCAGGTTGGCCATTCAACTCTTGTAATTATATGGTATATGATAAGAATAGAAACCCAATTACCAGACAAGATGAGCTGTATTCTATTTTTTATATTTATTTTTGTGGTGGGTGAACTACAAAAGAGAATAGGGTGTGTGAATGGTTGAGTATTGTAATGATGTGTTCCCTACCTCGCATGCACATTTTGACCATAAATGATAGTTAATAATTAAAGTTCAAAAGACAAGATGTTATGGATCATCATTAATTGTTATAGTTTCGAGTCAAACATGCATTAGTGCATTAAGGGACATCAAATTATATACATTAAGAATGAAAAAGATTTGAGATGTGTGAGTTTTTCAAAAAATAAAGTAATTGTTAAGTCAAATTCAATCTTTCTTTTAGATTTACTTTGTGATTTTGAGTTTGTGGGTCATTGGTTTGTTGGGAAATCAAAATATTCTTAAAGAATCTATGAGAGATCAAATCTTGCCGAGTGAAAGGATCTGATATCATAAGGGATGAGGTCAGGATTGTGTCACAAGAAAATTTGGGAGAATAGTACCCATTAATCCTCAACTTTTAGCCAAAGAGGTTTAACCTAAGGCTCGTGCTCACATATCGAATAGGTAAAATGAATTTATAGATTTAAAATACCTCCATAAGCAAAAAAAAAAGATTAAAGAAAACATTCTCACATTCTCATATTGAATAGCTAAAATGACCTTCTGGATGAAAATTACCTTCATAAGAAAAAAAGATCAAAGAAAACAGTCTCACACGCTTCCATATCAGATAGCTAAAATGAATTTGTAGATAGAAAATGCCTCCACAAATAAAGAAAAGATCCAAGACAATAGTTTCAAGAATGTAAACAACTTACGTGAATTTTACATAGATTCTAATTCTAATACGTACAATCATATCTTTTAATTAATATTTGAATACAAACTCTAAAATGATTTTCTCTTTCTACTCTTCATACAAATTACTTCCATATCAAAATAAAAATAAGTTGAACAAATATGTGGAAAATCACTTGTAACAATTCTTTGAAAAGAAACACTGTATTTAAAATACTTATAATTTAGAGTCAAATCCCAAACCATATGACATTGAGCCAACACACCAAGATGTTAATTTTGATAGTTGATATACATTTGTGGTTCTAGATGTGATGTTAGGGATAAAATATATAATTTTGGTGAGTATATGGAAGTGTATAAAAATTAGGGATATGCTAAGGGACACTGAATATAAATAGTAAGTGAATGTAAAATAGATAGGAATGCACACATTATTATTTCACGAGTCAAAATTAACAAATGGTTTAATATGTCAATTATGTAAGTTATTCTATTAAAATAGAACCAAAACTAAATAAGAATTTGTATGCGTACACAATTTTCAACATTACAATTTTTGCACACTTTTAGGTGTATGCAAATTTAGAATTATTATGTATTTGAAAGTCTGTGGAAATTATTGACCACCATAAAAAGTAAATAAATTCAAACACTCATAAAATTAATATTTGGTACATGCAAATTAATGAAATATTAATGGAACCTTATGATGTTCTATCCATGCCTTGACCGCTCCATAGAACCTACAAAGTAGAGAAAATATATATATGGAATGGCTTCTTTCACACAAATCAAATATGAGTAATTTCAACTATCTATAAAAAATAAGAAACAGAGAGAAATAAGTGTTATAATTTTTCCTTGTGTGAAATGTGGTGATAAATAAATCGTTTAATTGTGACAATGCATAACGACATGTTCAAAATGGTGTTTTAAGTATGTTTTATTATGGATAGTAAAATTTATGAAGTGTAATTTAATATGATCTATTTAGGTACAATAAAATGTTGTTTACTCAATTGAAATAAAACTTAGCAATTTGTTATGTTTGTAAAATACAATCAAGATTCATCTTAGTGTACGCATATGATTCCTCATGTACCACAAGTCACTACCTAAAAGTATCAACAATAAAAAAATAGTAGATATAATATATGAATCATTCAATTGGTTGCATTCCATAAATAAATTAAATTGTGGGAGAGAAAAAATGATGAATGCTAAAGTAGAAAAAAATTGAATCATATATAAGTGGGTGGAAGCATAAAGAAATATCTCACTCATGAAACATCTCACAAAAATAAGCTATAGAAGGTAAGAAAGTATTAAACACATTCAATTGACGGAAATTTATTTGTAGGTACAAACTCTAACATGTGCCAATGGGATTCGAATGAAATTCATGAGGGGTTAAGAAAATGTCATTTTCCCTAAATTTTATCTTACATGCAAAAATACATATGGGAATGACCTACGACAAAAGGTACTTCAAAGAAAGGGTCTTTGATCAAACATCCTTTATTTGAAGTATCTTTTGTTTAAGGTCATTCCCATATTTATTTTGTGATGTAAGATTAAAAATTAGAAAATGTGTTCTTTTCTTAAACCTCATGGATTTCAATTGAACCTCATTGGCAAGTGTTAGACTTCATACCTTCAAATGAATGTCCTTAATTAAATGTGTTTAATATTTTTTTACCTTCTATGCTTTATTTAAACAAAAGGCCTTTGATGAAAGGTCCCTTATTTTAAGTGTCTTCATATGAAGGTCCTTGTTTTTCCTCACATTGTTCTCCAAAATTTTCTTGGATAATTTTGAAAGAAAAATGTTGATTTAGAGTATAATTTCAACAATTAAATTAACCCACCATAAAATAATATTTTATGAGATTATAACTCTTGAAGCAAGGTTTGTGAAAAATATAATGTGTAATATTTTTAGTTAATTGTTGGGTAAGTGCACAAAGATGGGGGACCAAAAAGATGCCACTTTTCTTTTTGGCCCCCCATCGCAAATAGTGCACACACACTAAAGGGCGTGCGCCCTATAGCGTGTACGCCCTTTTGAAAAAGTTATATATTTTTGCTACATGCGGGTTTGAGCTCATTTTACTTTCTCAAACCCACGTTTTCAGCTAAGAGGATATTTGAAAGTGCGCACGCCCTATTATAGTTGTTTGTGAGTCGATTATTTTTGTTCATCCATCGATCAAATAGCTCCACGGCGTCGTCAAGTTCAATCCGGGAGAAGAGGTAAGTGTTTTTACAACTTATCATGCCTCTTATTTGTTTTAAAATTTTAGTTTTGTTGCAATTTGTTTTTGTTTAGATTTGTTTTGTTCAAATTTGTTTTTTTTTAAATTTGTTGTGTAATCAATATTTTAAAATGTAGTTTTTCTAATTGCCAGGAAGAAATAATCTCCCTCCACCAAACCCTCCACTAAACCCTCCGTCTCCTCATGAAGAACCAAATGAAGAACCGAATGAAGAAAGAAATGAAGAAAATGAACCTCAATTGCCTCCACCAATCGAGAAACGTCCTCCTGGAACACAACAAAATTTGTTGAACCAAATTGAAAGAGGGCAAAAAGAATTAGAATCTTTAATTAATAGGTTAAAAGATTCTAGTGATACAAATCTCGGAAGGGCAAGACTTGCAAAATCATTGGAAGCAATCTTGACCCACGTAAGCGTAGTTAGTGGGCAAATTAATTTATGGCGGGATAAAAGAGAAGAACAAAAAAAATATTATTGAAATAAATTATCTTATGCAGACATAAAAAAGAAAAAAATCACAAAAGATGACATTTGCCTGCTATTTAAAAAACCAAGGGACGCAAATACTCTTAGAACTACAACAAGGAGGTTCCCAATTCATTGGTGCATAAATGAAGACATTAAAAACAATTTTTGGGAGAGATGGTGGATGGTCTTTGATTCGCCTCCTTGTAACAATCATGAAGTTCCTATATATTTCTTGAGGAAACTCTATTGCGATTTTGTACTCAAGGTGGTGCCAAATTATTTTGACATGCTGGATTCTCAGGGTAGAGGAGGGGGTTCATCATTTGATTGAGTAGGGGCACATCGTGACCCTAACGCACCTAGGGTTGTTAGTGGCAAGCCACCGTTAGATCATGTTAGTATTCCTTCCGTTGTGAAGGAACATGTAGAGGCAGACACACTAGGCACAATTAGTGCTATGACACAAACTCTCATTCAGTGTGCCACTCCTTTAGTTGAGGTTGACTATGGTCAATCCTCGAGGGGGCATATTTGTCGGTCATGTGGATGCTTGTGCACATTTGGTACTAGCAAGAGAGAGCAAGAGGATTCTGGATTGATGACTGATAACTTTCTAAATACGACATTTGGCATTGACACATAGGTAAATATTTCCAAGCTCATTAAATTGCTTTGATCATATTTCATTTATAAAAGAATAACTATTTAATTTAGTATCTATTGTTTATGATGAAAATTCAGGGCAAGAGTGTCAGTGGTGATGGCAGTGGCAGTGGAAGTGGCAATTATCCTAATGTCCCCTTTTACACATCATCATCAATTGCACAAGTATGTATCGAATAAAAAATTTAATTAACATATTTGATTATTATGTAATTATATGAATAATTGTATCCTAACTTATTGTGCATGTGCATTAGATGTGCACTGGTGGACCATCGACGTTCACAATAGATAGCAAAGGGCATCATGCAACTTTCCTTGAGGTATCTTTATTTGCATATTAATTGGATTTACTTGATCATATTTAATTAATGAATGAATGACTAAATTACTAGACAAATTATGATCAAAATCCAGAGGCGTGATGATTACATTCTTTCACCTAGGTTTGTGAGGTCACCATTGAGTCCACAGGTATACATGTAATAATGCATTATAATTAACATGTCAGTAGTACGTTCTTATATGAATGGTTATCTTATAATTTTTCATGTACATGTGCACTAGTTGAATGTTGGAGCTTCAACTTCGACACCGCACACTGGAGGACGCGGTGGAACCTTCACGGAGGTATCATTTACTCATTAGTTGGGTTGTAAAAAATATATGTAATCTTGATAACTGCATAATTTTCTTTTTTTGTTTCATTTTCAGATTTTGACATCAGAGACTCCTCCTTTTGTCCGTGATACTTTGGATCGTGGAGTAGCTACTACAGTAGCTAGTTCTGAAGCACTGACTGAGGTCTGAAAGAGATCACTTAACTTTAATTGTTATTTTAATAGTTTGTATTGAATTTTATAATGATATCCATGTATATATTTTAATTATTATTTTGATCATTATTGTAGAGACTTATGACTCCAGATCGCTAGCATGCACCTTCGGTGGATGAACATAGTGACTATTTGCTAGTGGTAAGCCAAAATTCAATTTTATGTCATTGTATAATTCAATTTTGATGTATATTAGTTATCTCTATCTAATTTTTTTTTTTATCAAGTCGAGCTACAGAAGAGTCTAGACAGGAGGACAAGTGAGCGCACTTGGAAGACTACGACATCCACTACATCTCCATCGACGCGACGATCGAAGATAACTCAAGATTTGTTTTCTTCCCCTAGCGAGAAAGGACTAGATTAGGGATATGGATTGTATGCCTATATGGCATTAGTGGACATATTTTTTTTATATTGTATCAGTGATACGTTGTACATCCATTTGGCTTTGAGGAAGCTAGTTTTACTGTATTGAATATATTCAATGTATGACATTATTGGACATATATATTTGACTTCATGCCCTATGAATATATATTTTTTATGTTTTAGGTATGCAATTCATGTGTTTGGTGTATTGATGTATACTAAATTATGTTTATGCTCATGTCTTTGCTTTGTAAATTTCCCATGCCTTATAGTTATGCTTGTATGTTTAATTTACTGACTGTGCTACAAATGCTAGTCATTGTCCTCAATAATAGTCAATTCCTTAACTGTAATAATAAAAAAAGTAATGAAATGAATGCATAAATGTATAAATATAATATGTAAGAAACCTAAGTTGCTCTTGTTCTTGCAATGATAATTTTTTAAAGAAATTCTGACAAATCCGGATACTAATGCTTCAACAATTTATTTATAGCTTGGTTGAAAATTCTTCATTTAAATTTCAAGACATTCAATAAATTGAAACTCCATGTTCATTATTATAATTTCTAATATTTCATAATCTCCTCAAATTAAAATAACATTCATGCACTTGTTATTTCATCTGCTATGACTGAAAGTATAATCTCCAGCTGAAATTGCTCACGCGACTTCTGTTATTGAGTTTGCGGCTGTTGGAATGTAATAGCAAAGCATCAACTCACACAGCCAATAATGTTATCAAACCTGTGCCTACTGGGAAGAACCGTTTGCAGAAGACTTACGCCTGAAAGAGAATTGAAAGACCCTGCAGTTATGATAATTAAGTCTGGTCACCGTAGTCTCTATATTAAAACCTTCAAACAACAAACCTCCTACCGTTAATTCACAGTACTACCAGAAACGCACCCAGATTTACTAGCCACCCACCACTTTCGAAACTCAATGGCATTCTTAGTATTATTCAATGGCAGAAGACTCCATCTTACAACACAGTGCCTGGAAGAATGAACATTCTTCTTGGAAATTAAACCCTAGTCTCCTTAGCATTTCGAACCATTACAGAATTCTCCATTTCATAAAATATAACATAATCAATGAAATCCATTTTCGCAAGTCGAAGGCTTTTTAAGCAAAAAATTCAGTCTTCTTCATGACACCAAACTCCAACTTCAAATACAAACTTCTCACTTAAGTGCCTTGATGCGTCAAGCACACACTTTTTAATTAGAACATAAAGTAACATGATAATAAATTAAGCCAAGTTTAATTGTATAAGATATGAAGACGGATGCACATTATGAACCCAACTGAAGAAGAATGAAGATCAAATCAAAATCCAACTGCCTTGCCTAAAATAGGAGCCACTAATTGACTTACTATAAATAGTAAGTGCACATAGAGATCCCCTAAACATTCCATCAGCTCACGGGAATCGCATTAATAAACTGACAATAGCAAGCACAGGTACTTGCTAAATCGGGGACATTACATAATATAAGGATTCTTGGGGTACCGTAATGTTGGCAAGAGTTATTTTATTAATAAGATTAATATGATAGATGTGGATGTGCAACCTTATGCTTTTACAAACTAACTTCTAATTGTCCCCTAACTGACTGATTGTTAATGACAAACACTAGAATACATATTTGCACTCATCCTACTGTTCACCCCAAAGTCGTCGATGTCATTCGAACGACTATGTGTGCCAAAAAAGGTTGTCAGTAGCATTTATCTAACCATTCAAAGTTGTTGGAACAAACAGTTTGATGCTACGACCGATGATTTGAAAGATATGCAACGTTGGTTGTTTCAACTGAGGAACACTTTGAGTTCTGACACCGACCAAGAATGTGTTGCCGAATTTAAAATAAGTTGAATCTCTAAAAATTAAGATAAGATTTTGTAGGCCCAGGAAACATGGTCCCGTAGCACCTGACAGATCGATTCTACCTCGCACGAGCTCCGAGATATGACCCCACAAAGATCATTGATTTCATGCTTAAGGGACCTTGAGGGACACTTCAGCACGAAGTCGTCGGTGGGGTTCAAATGACTATGCGTGGTGAATGAGGTTTTTGCTAGCATTTACTTGGCCATTTAGAGTTGTTGGAATAGATGGTTCGATGCTACAACTGACGGTTCGAAAGATACGCAACGTCGGCCGTTTCAGCTAAGGAACACTATGAGTTCTGACACCGATTGAGAATGTGTTGTTGAATTTAAAATAAGTTGAATTTCTAAAAACTGAGAGAGGCTTTTGTAGGCCCTAACAAAATGGTCCCATAGCACCTAATGGATCGATTCTACCTTGCATGAGCTCTGAGATATGACCCCACAAAGATCGCCGATTTCATGCTTAAGGGACCTTGAGGGACACTTCAGCATGGAGTCGTCAACGGTGTTCGAACGACTATGCATGGTGAACGAGGTTGCCACTAGCATTTCCCCGACCATTTGGAGCTACTGGAATAGAAAGTTCAATGCTACGACCGACGGTTTGAAAGATACACAATGTTGGTCGTTTTAGCTGAGGAACACTTTGAGTTCTGACACCGACTGAGAATGTGTTGCCGAATTTAAAATAAGTTGAATCTCTGAAAACTAAGATAGAATTTTGTAGGCCCTAGTAACATGGTCCCGTAGCACCTGATGAATCAATTCTACATCACACGAGCTCCGAGATATGACCCCGCAAAGATCACCAATTTCATGCTTAAGGGACCTTGAGGAACACTTCAACACAGAGTCATCAGCAGGGATTGAACGACTGTGCATGGTGAATGAGGTTTCCACTAGCGTTTACCTAGCCATTTGGAGCTGTTGGAACTGATGGTTTGATGCTACGACCGATGGTTCAAAAGATACACAACATTGGTCGTTTCAGCTGAGGAACACTATGAGTTCTGACACCAACTGTGAATGTGTTGCCGAATTTAAAATAAGTTGAATCTCTAAAAACTAAGAGAGGCTTTTGTAGGCCTTGGCAACACGGTCTCGTAGCACCTAACTGATCGATTCTACCTCACACAAGCTCTGATATATGACCCCACAAAGATCACTGATTTCATGTTTAAGAGACCTTGAGGGACACTTCAACACGGAGTCATTGGCGGTGTTCAAATGACTGTGCATGGTGAATGAGGTTTCCACTAGAATTTACTCAACCATCTGGAGCTATTGGAATAGATGGTTCAATGCTATGACCGATGGTTTGAAAGATACGCAACATTGGCCATTTCAGCTAAGGAACACTTTGAGTTCTGACACCGATCGAGAATGTGTTGCCAAATTTAAAATAAGTTGAATCTCTAAAAATGGAGATAGGATTTTGTAGGCCCCAGTAACATAGTCTCGTAGCACCTAATGAATCGATTCTACCTCACACGAGCTTTGAGATATGACCCCGCAAAGATCACTAATTTCATGCTTAAGGGACCTTGAGGGACACTTCAGCACAGAGTCGTCAGCGGGGATCGAATGACTATGTATGGTGAATGAGGTTGCCACTAGCATTTACCTAGACATTTGGAGCTATTGGAAATGACGGTTCGATGCTACGACCAACGGTTCAAAAGATACGCAACGTTGGCCGTTTCAGCTGAGGAACACTTTGAGTTCTGACACCAACCAAGAATGTGTTGCTAAACTTAAAATAAGTTGAATCTCTAAAAATTGAGATAGGATTTTGTAGGCTCCAGTAACATGGTCCTGTAGCACTTGATGAATCGATCCTATGTCACATGAGCTCTGAGATATGACTCCATAAATATTGCCAATTTCATGTTTAAGGAACCTTGAGGGACACTTCAACATGGAGTCATCGGCGGGGATCGAACGACTGTGCATGGTGAACGAGGTTGCCACTAGTGTTTACCCAGCCATCCAGAGTTGTTGGAACTGATGGTTCAATACTATGACTGACGGTTCGAAAGATACGCAACGTTGGCCGTTTCAGCTGAGGAACACTTTGAGTTCTGACACCGACCGAGAATGTGTTGCCAAACTTAAAATAAGTTGAATCTCTGAAAATTGAGACAATCTTTTGTAGGCCCTGGCAACATGGTCTTGTAGCACCTGACGAATTGATTCTACATCGCACGAGCTCCGAGATGTGACCTTGCAAAGATCATCGATTTCATGCTTAAGGGACCTTGAGGGACACTTTAGCACGGAGTCATCGGCGGGGATCAAACGACTGTGCATGGTGAACAAGGTTGCCACTAGTGTTTACCCAGCCATCCAGAGTTGTTGGAACTGACGGTTCGATACTACGACCGACGGTTTGAAAGATACGCAACATTGGCCGTTTTAGCTGAGGAACACTTTGAGTTCTGACACTGACCGAGAATGTGTTTCCGAACTTAAAAGAAGTTGAATCTCTAAAAATTGAGATAGGCTTTTTTAGGCCCCGACAACATGGTCCCGTAGCACCTGATGAATTGATTCTACATTGCACGAGCTCTGAGATATGACCCTACAAATATCATCGATTTCATGCTTAAGGGACCTTGAGGGACACTTTAGCACAGAGTCGTTGGCGGGGATTGAATGACTATGGGTGCCAAACAAGGTTGCCCCTAGCATTTACCTAGCCATTTGGAGCTATTGGAACTGATGGTTCGATGCTACGACTTATAGTTGGATAGATATGCAATGTTGGCCATTTCAGCTGAGGAACACTTTGAGTTCTGACACCGATTGAGAATGTGTTGTGGAATTTAAATGAAGTTGAATCTCTCAAAACCAAGATAGGCTTTTGTAGGCCTCAGAAACATGGTCCCATATCACCTAATAGATCAATTCTACCTTGCAAGAGCTGCGAGATATGACCCCACAAAGATCACCGATTCCATGCTAAAGGAATGTTGAGGGACACTTCAGCATGGAGTCATCGGTGGGGATCCAATGACTATGGGTGCCGAACGAGGTTGCCACTAGCGTTTACCCAGCCATTCAGAGCTTTTGGAACTGATGGTTTGATGATACGACCAATGGTTGGAAAGATACGCAACATTGGCCATTTCAGCTGAGGAACACTTTGAGTTCTGACACCGACCGAGAATGTGTTGCCAAATTTAAACAAAATTGAATCTCCAAAAATTGAGATAGGCTTTTGTAGGCCCTGGCAACATGGTCCCGTATCACTTGATAGATCAATTCTATGTCATATGAGCTCTGAGATACGACTCAAAAAAGATTGCCGATTTCATGCTTAAGGGACCTTGAGGGACATCGGAGCTATTGGAACTGACGGTTCAATGCTACGACTGATGGTTGGAAAGATACGCAACATTGGCTGTTTCAGCTGAGGAACACTTTGAGTTTTGACACCGACTGAGAATGTGTTGTAGAATTTAAATGAAGTTGAATCTCTCAAAATCGAGATAGGCTTTTGTAGGCCCTGACAACATGGTCATGTATCACCTGAAAAATTGATTCTACCTCACATGAGCTCTGAGATATGACCCCACAAAGATCACTAATTTCATGCTTAAGGGACCTTGAGGGACACTTCAGCATGGAGTTGTCAGTGGGGATCGAATGACTGTGGATTTCGAATGAGGTTTCCACTAGCATTTACCTGGCCATTCGGAGCTGTTGGAACTAATGGTTCGATGCTATGACCGACGGTTGGAAAAATATGCAACAGTTGGAAAGATATGCACGGAGTCATCGACGGAGTTAGAACGACTATGCGTGGCATGTACTTGCATGAGGACATTATATATTATAGAAATCCTGCATAGAAGTAGTTGGCAAGCTGCTCAAAAAGTAGTAACTGATAGCAAGTGGGATAATGTAGATGCTTTAATAAACCACTGTCTTCTTTACTCAAGCAACATCTGGTTCATCTACTCGACTAGGGCATGTTTGGGAACATAAAGTCTCCATTTAAACTCAAGTCTCTGGAAGTAGTTATCTTTGTTAGTGGAGGAGATACACCCATTGTATCTGCAATAACTTCATGCTCACTGGAATTTCCATTACTCTTCAATTGGGATACTCTTTCCAAAATTGCATCTACCCTTTTACCAATTAATGGGTCTATTTGTGGACCTCGAAGGAGTTGTTCACCTAAACGAGAACCTTGAGATGAAGTAGGAACTTCTCTATGAAAGAGATCAGTACCTTGAGAAGCTCTCCACTTGTCAGCTGAATTAAAACCTTGGACCATAGATGGCTGCCCTTTGTTGTAAAATGAGGAGTGAGACTGCCTTGCCAAAGGTGGCAATGAACTTACATTTCAAGGATAATGCCCAAGTCCCGTAAATGCAAGGCCATTGACAGATAGTCATTTCTAATATAAATATTTGTGGTGCTAGAATGAAGTGCATGACCAAATTCTTTGCCTACTAATGAACCAATTTGGGAAATTAATGGGTCTATTTGTGGACCTCGAAGGAGTTGGTCACCTAAATGAGAACCTTGAGATGAAGTAGGAACTTCTCTATGAAAGAGATCAGTACCTTGAGAAGCTCTCCACTTGTCAGCTGAATTAAAACCTTGGATCATAGATGGCTGCCCTTTGTTGTAAAATGAGGAGTTAGATTGCCTTGCTAAAGGTGGCAACGAACTTACATTTCAAGGATAATGCCCAAGTCCTATAAATGCAAGGCCATTGACGGATAGTCATTTCTAATATAAATATTTGTGGTGCTAGAATGAAGTGCATGGCCAAATTCTTTGCCTGCTAACGAACCAATTTGGGAAATTAATGGGTCTATTTGTGGACCTCGAAGGAGTTGGTCACCTAAATGAGAACCTTGAGATGAAGCAGGAACTTCTCTATGAAAGAGATCAGTACCTTGAGAAGCTCTCCACTTGTCAGCTGAATTAAAACCTTGGACCATAGATGGCTGCCCTTTGTTGTAAAATGAGGAGTGAGACTACCTTGCCAAAGGTGGCAACAAACTTACATTTCAAGGATAATGCCCAAGTTCCATCAATGCAAGGCCATTGACGGATAGTCATTTCTAATAGAAATATTTGTGGTGCTAGAATGAAGTGCATGACCAAATTCTTTGCCTGCTAATGAACCAATTTGAGGCTTCATTTCACATTGCTCTGTGGATAATTCCACAACACTTGTTACTTCTCTATCTGAATTTTTGTTGTTAGTGTACATGTGCACTAAAGAGATTTTGTCACTACTTGAGCTACTAGCAGATGGTGAGTAATCATCATCATCATCTGACATAGGCTCACACACATATCTTACTTCTTTCCTTTATTGCTTTCCCCTTCCTAGCTCTTCCTCCTTATCTGTAACTTCTATCATGGGTCCAAGAAGCTCTTCCCACTCTTTCCCATTAATTGTGGGCTTTGTCTCTTCATCCTAAGTAATTGGCATACCTTGGATGGCACCAAGATAACCATTTTCTTCTGAAATGTCCTTTTCTCTCACATTAATATCTCTATTAAGAAGATTTTCTATATCTTCCTTTGTATATTGAATAGATGTAGCTGCAATCACATGTTCATCAAGAATATTCCTTGCACCGTTGAGTAATATATCATGCAATTCCTTAATAATTTCATTCTTAATAGAATTCATAACTAGATTTTCCATAGCCAATTTTCTTCTTGATCATTGCAATATTTTATCCTCAACTGAAGATTTTGTAATCAATTGATATACAATCACAGTTTTCTCTTGGCCAATCCTATGGGCTCATGATCTGGATTTGGAAGAGTAGTATTAGGAAGAAAAAAAGGGTTGAAATCTAGATCTGTGGGCTCTCAAATATTCAAATTTGGATTCACTAGAAGCATTAGCTCTCAAAAAAAAAATAGTAAAACATACCATATATAATGACTGTGTCAACACTCGGCTGCATCATATAATAAGTTGAAATTAGATAATCATAAAACACTTTGTGGAAATATGGATGAAAATATTTCAAGGCTTGTGGAAATATGGAAATTATAATCTTCCTCCTAGAGCATTAGACGTTCTAGCCATTGGAGGGGGTATTTTATGCATGAATCCATCATAGGATGGTCAAATGATGATGAATCAACTTTGGTTCAGTTTCTATAGTGTTGGGAGATGAGACATTAGGCAAGCCCTAGTTTCTAGGGGGTTTTGGGTCTTAAAGAAGATGGTATGAAAGGAGAGAATGAAGTAAAGGATTCTCCAAAGCTGAGAAAAGAAAAGAAAGTGATGTTCAAAAGGAAGAGAATAAGAAAAAGAAGAGGAAGAGAAGTGTAGGAAGTTACAAAAGGTTAATATACAAGGTGTTGAAACAAGTGCATCCCTCCAAGGGAATATCTAGTGCTTCCATTGATATCATGGAGAGCTTCATGATTGATATTTTTGATAAGATTACTCCTGAGGCTGCTTCTCTGCTAAAATATAACAAGATCATGACACTTTCCTCCAGAGAAATTGAGATTGTTGTCAAGTTTGTTCTGCCTGGAGAGCTGGCTAGGCATGCTGCTTTTGAAGGAAGTAAGGTTGTTACCAAGTTTCCTACTACTCTGGGTTAGGTTTTGTTGGAAGATTTTAGGTTTTTTGTACATGGTGTTTATAGTAGGCTTGTTTAGAAGTTGGTTTTGGCTTGGGTTTATGTATTGAAGTTGGTTTTGGTTGAAGAGTTTGCAAGTTGAGAGTGATTGAAGGAGTTTGATGAGTTTGAAGGGTGCATAAGGGTCATCAAATTGGTGCAAGGGTACAATAGTAGATGTTCTAGCCTTTGGAGGGGGTATTTTATGCATGAATCCATCATAGGATGGTCAAATGATGGTGAATCAACTTTAGTTCAGTTTCTATGGTGCTGGGAGACAAGACATTGGGTGAGCCCTAGTTTCTAGGGGGTTTTGGGACCAATTTGGGGTTTTTACATCTAGAAGTGTCAAATATTCAAATTCATGGTAGAATCCTCTAATTAGAGTCATCAAGTATTTGTTGATGGTCCAACCAATAGGCAAGCTTAAACATGCATGAACCAAGAACTTGTTTGATATGGTGGATATGGAGTTGCTGAAGGAAACCTAAGGTGTGGAGTCTTAAAGAAGATGATGTGAAAGGAGAGAATGAAGTAAAGGATTCTCCAAAGATGAGAAAAGAAAAGAAAGTGATGTTCAAGCCCACAAAGGATTCAGTAGTCAAAGAAATGAAATCTGAGAATACAAGGTGTTGAAACAAGTGCATCCCTCCAAGGGAATATCCAGTGATGCCATGGATATCATGGAGAGCTTCATGATTGATATTTTTGATAAGATTACTCCTAAGGCTACTTCTCTACTGAAATATAACAAGATCATGACACTTTCCTCTAGAGAAATTGAGATTGCTATCAAGTTTGTTCTGCCTAGAGAGATGGCTAGGCATGTTGCTTTTGAAGGAAGTAAGGTTGTTACCAGTTTCTTACTGCTCTGGGTTAGGTTTTGTTGGAATATTTTAGGTTTTTTATATGTGGTGTTTATGGAAAGATTGTTTAGAAGTTAGTTTTGGCTTGGGTTTATGTGGAAGTTAATGCTGAACTGGATCTTAGTGTATGTAAAGAATATATGAATTATGCTATGTATGCTGTGAAAAATCTTTGAACTATATCATGCAATTCCTTAATAGTTTAATTCTTAATAGAATTCATAACTAGATTTTCCATAGCCAATTTTCTTCTTGATCATTGCAATATTTTCTCCTCAAATGAACATTTTGTAATTAGTTGATATACAATCACAGTTTTCTCTTGGCCAATCCTGTGGTCTCGCAATTGAGCCTGTAGATCCACAAAAGGGTTGAAATCTGGATCTGGTGGAAGAGTAGTATTAGGAAGAAGTCATTCACTAACATCTCATCTTTATAACAACTAAATTTGGATTCACTAGAATCATTTTATGATGTTTTGGGACAGTAAAATCCAAGTTATTCTTGACTGTCCTAAACAGGGATTTTGCAAACAACACTTTGTTTATTTTGAAAGTTTAATGAATGGATTGACTCCCCCACCCCCTGTGGTCAATGTGATTGGTGGGAGGAGTCATAAAATGTATATAATCCTTGTATAGAATTTTAATGTAGGGATGGGAAGGTATTGTGGAGAAGAGACCACAAACATGGAGAGTAAAGTGTTGATTGGGGGTTACTAGTGTTGGGACCAGTCATGGTCTGAGAGATTCGTCCATTGGAGGGCCATATTTTATGGCTTGGATGGTAATATTATGTTATTTTAATGGTGTTTTAAACCCTTATTTTGATTGGGAAGTTTGTGGAGGTGTTAGATTGGAGAAGCCATAGGTGTGAAGGCCTTAAATAGAGGGTTTTGTAGTTGGGTGTTTAAAACTTGTTGTCTATTCTTGAAAAGTGGAAAATCCTTGGTTTAGGATCATAATAAAAGACTTTTTTTGGTCATGGAACCGTGGGAAGTAAGTGGGGTGATAGGGTTTCTATGTTAGGAGGGGCTAATTAGGCCTGGGAGAAGAGCACTTAAAAAAGGAAGTCTACACTAGTCAAAGAGTTAAAGTCTGAGATCAATATCACTTAGGAACTCCAAAAAGGGTACTCAAAAATGTAAAAACATTGATAGGTTGTTTGGGAAGTTTGGGAGAAAAATGTCGATTTCAGTTTTGGCAGGGCTACTAGGCAGGCCTGGAAGGCTATAGTGGATAGGAGGTGAAAGGGGAGTTTGAACATGTGCTATATAAATTTGACATGTTACGATATTTTGTATCTCCATTTAGTCCAATGAACCAATTGGGTCTTCCCTACCCTTGATTGTCTCAAGTATTGCCTCGTGGTTTGACTCACGAACCTTCCAAAGAGTTTTTATTTTGTGGTCTTCCCCCATATCTGATTAAGTGGACATTTGATGCAATGACAAGGTTTGAATAATGAAGAATCTTTCTATGTGTCTCCCAATCCTCGAACAACCACAACCTAGGGTTCTTCATAGCATACCATCTAAGCCATGTACCAGTTACAACCACTGCTCCTATAGGGTATTCTAATTCTTCACCATCAATAAATGAGCAATCCAATTTCTTTTTTGCCTCTACACAATGACACAAATAATAATCTGTCCCTTCTTCATTGTCTTCAGGTGCAATAACAACAAAAACATGGCCTGTAATGATATAAACATAATGAGGACATTAGTTTACTAAATATTTATGATAAAGTACTAAATTTGAGATTATTTGTATGTGGAAAATACTGACCTAGTTGTACTAGATCAATAAGCGATCAAAGTCAATGGATGATTCCATTTATATTGATTGTAGTGATTCATGGGGATGATAGGAGGCAAGTGGACTCAAAATACATGTATACCATTCGTCAATCCATTCCTTTGACTCACACCCATCCCAATCTTCATCTACACATGATGAACAAAAGCACGCCATATGTCATGTGTGGATACTCCATGAACCTGCATTACAACTTCTAAAAGAGTGTAGCTCACTCGATCCTGTCAATGTACAACAATCCTGCATATGGTGCAATGTTAGTTTCATTCATCAACCAATAAAATCTACAAACCGTAGACTCACCTTCATTACTTGGATCCATTGTAGTGTTACACCACTAGACAATACATCCTACATCTGACAATGTTGCTTTCTCTTTATACTTTAATTCTTCATGTGCTAAGGCTCTTTAATACATGCACCTGCACCATCGTGCTCTCCCTTTCATGGCCGACCTCTGTGAAATTCACATATATTGAATTCCAGTAATCTTATGCATCCTTCACAACCAATAAAACATCCGTGAATTCTTGAATTGGATGCACAATTATCTGACCAAAATGATATGTCGATGATATTTTATGCCCCTATTTGCCAAATGACCATAAAATAGTTGAAAGCAACCGTGTACAAACTCTGTAGAATGTGAGCGATCATTGCTGATATAAAAAATGATACTCCCTCAATATCTTCCTATTCTCCTCTGTACTATCTGGTGCATGCATGAATGCTATATGAACAAATATAGCAACCTATTGAGAGTTGTAATACTTTGCTTGCACCTCATTCTGTGTTGTAGTGTATAGTTCTCTACAACGTCCACAACTGAAACAATGGTATCAAGTGGGAATGTGTCCTTGCACAACTTGATTGCATATCTAACCATCGCACTCTATGTGTATGCCTTGCATACTCATAAATAATTTGTTTACAAAAAATGTCCATGATACACTGGAATTTTTTCAATTACTAAATCACCATCTTTTTAGCCTCTTTTCCATCTTTTAGATTGTATGTCACAGTCTTATATTTTCTAAATTCCACTATTTCGTTACCAATTGCATGTGTACTCTCTATATGTTGACAAATTGGCAAATGTCAACAAACCTCCACATCTATGCATTACCGTTCGAGCATGAGAGATTGTAAAATTGTTGACCATCCACTCTTTCACATAAAATGGTAGATATTAATTCCTTGAAGATCTAGGTGGGGCATTTATGTTACAATCCTGCAAAACATCATTAGAGTACAAGCTACACATATATTCCTTAAACTTCAAAATGGTTAGAAAATTCAATATGTACCCTACAACAACAAGTTGTGCGTGTGTGATTTATCTTGACATAAAAAGGTTTACACATTTCAAAATATCTCTGACTAATTTTAATTTGAGGATACGTATGCATAAATTGTGCAAAAGAATTGTGTCTGAGTTGAATCCAAAAAATGTTTGGATGTGGAACATGAATTTGACTACCATCCTCCTTCTTACAACATCTCTTTGATTAGGAGATACCTGTGTATTATCTTCCAAAATTCTTCAATCAAGGATTTCAAAGCTTCAACAATTACTTTATCTTTCATGGTAGTCTACCGGAAAATGCCATAACTCATTGCTATTTGGATCTTCCACTCTTTGACGCCTTCCTAGGGCTCTCATTAGAGACTTTCTACTTATTTTCAGTGTTTTTCTTGTCTTTCTAATGAAGTCAAGATTTCTTCATTTGAAGGTGCTTACTATCATTGACGTAAGTACATGTTGTGTGGACATTACTATCTTTTGTGCATGATGTAGAACTCACACTCTCATATGCAATCATTAGATTCTTTACAATAGATTTTTCACTTGACTCATCTGTCATTCTTAGCCCAAAAATCTTCATGATGGGCCAAAATTTCAGATTTCTCATCATTTAAAAAATAGTTGACCTCTTCCTGTCATGTTTAAATTCTCAAAAAAGATCTCCAAATATGATTAACATTTCTTTGACAAGTACACTTGGGAATCTTGTCAGGCATTGCTTGCAAATGTTAGTATCAATATCAATCAAATATTTTGGTTTTCTATATTAATAATTCTAGGAGCATCAAAAACATCTTGTGTGAATTGCATACCATCTTGAGTGCCTCAACATGAGACGATGTTGTGCCCACACCGTTTAAAAGTAGACAATGATGTGCCTTCAGCATGATAGAAGAGTGTGCCCACACCTTCGGAAGTAGACAATGGTGTGCCTCCACCTTCATAAGTAGACAATGGTGTTGCCTTCAACATGAAACATTGGTGTGCCTCCACCTTCGGAAGTAGACAATGGTGTGCCTTGAACATTGGATGATGATGTCTCATGAACTTGGGAACTCGTAGATGATGGTCCCCGCATCTTCATAATTCAATTGTCTCATTGCATGCAAGTTTCTCATTCGTTGTCTTTTTTATTCCAATTCCAATTCTCTCTTACTTTGTATTGAT